>JAGDQP010003051.1:0-81652 GCA_022664845.1 Lepisma saccharinum
CACAAAAGAAGTGATATCTATTTTGCTAGTGACTTTCTTTGTGTCACTAGGGCGAAAGTATTGCCTTTGTAATAAAATTAAGAGACAGTATGCTTCCGCCATAGTGTAAGTCACTCGCAAAATAGATATCACTTCTTTTGTGAGTAGAATTCTTGCGTCACTCTTCCTTTTACCCCAAACGGGGTTTTATACTGATCACATAGACGATAGAAATGGAAGTTGCCTTGGTGTACTTTGTATAGTGTTGTTTGATGAGCAGTAAACAGTTTTTATACTGGACGGTATGAAACCCAACACATTTCAAGGTTGTTTGAGTTGCATACCATTAAGGCGTTCTTCATGCACTTTACACAACGATGTTTTGTTTCAGAAATCAGACATTGGCGCTGAATTGTACTTTATTTTTTCAGCAAATTGACCTTTATGTTGAACGTTTTCAAGCTTAGGTATATATTGGATTGTAAAAGAAAAAAGATATGAGAACTTCATCACCTAAATAGCTATAATATTAAGTTATATCTGCTATTAAATATGCAAGTTCAGGGATAAAACTTGCAGCTCGGCATGTTTAAATATAGGTACATCCAGCTTTATTCGTTTTAAAGTTACTCACTTTATACATGATTCACTTTAAAGCTCAGGAAAACCCTTTTTTCATGTACACAACATTGAAACTTAAAACACACTACAATTCCTAACTTGAAATTTCGTTTCAAGAATCCCATTTAAAATAAAAAATATTTGAAAATCACACATGTTTCTTGACAATTGTTACATAAACATGCCAAAATGTAGTTATTCCATATTTGACTGAAATTTAACTAATGGTCTAGTCATGTACTGCAGTCAATTCGACGAAAGGAAGTATGACAGGGACGTAGCACTTAGTTGCCTGTCCAGCCTATAACTAAAATTTTTAAAAAAATTATCACAAGTAAGTAAGTTTTTGTACAGAATGGCCCATTGAGTCAGTTCCCCGGTCATCCCGTGACAGAACTCAGTGCATGAAATTCAAGGTAAAAGATGGTTAAAGCTTTGAAGTATAGCAAAGCATTATAATTGTATGTTTTTAATTAGGCATGCTTTAATTCTGCAATATAGTTGCGGTATCCTGTGTTCGCTTGAGATTGGAAACAATTGCTCAACTGAGATATAGGTACGCCTTACCATACAAGTATCCTCACCGCAGCCTTAAAATTTTAAAAAATCTGAAGAAGTGGGCTTGAATTCTGTCCTTCAATTTACTACGTTTTTGTTCGGGTTTTCGTCAATACAGATAAGAAAATGTTGCTCGCAACAAAGACCCATTTTCCACACTTAACATAGGAATTTGTGCTCAATGACAGAGTTAGCCTACAAAACTAAGACGAATATAGCTTTGAGAACAAGTTGATTTGAGATTAATTGATTTTTTATTGATGTTCTAAAGGGGTTGGTGAGCTCTTATGGATGGGACCTACTGTTTTCGTAAAGTAGACTCTCAACTTATTCATTAATGAACCTCACTGAAATTGAAGCCGTGGCCCCGCACACAAATAGCGAGTGTGCTACCTGACCGGAACCCTAGTTCCGTTAAGAATAACAAATTACACTGATGTGATACAGCAATTGATATTTAGCTCAGAAAAGTAACTTGAACTTTTGTAAATTTTGTATTTTGGGGCCATTTTAGTAGCTAATGACTTCGGTGTGTCTCGAGTCCATTAGCTGTTAAGTTTGTAAAATAAACAAACATATACATCCCCATTCGGGATTCGAACCAGGAACCTTGGAGACGCTGACATGACGCCTCAGACCGCGGTAGGCAAAAATAACTTTAAATATTTGTAGTTATTGCTCCTTAATCATAATATTATTTGAGAATTATATGGAGTGTGATGAAGTACTTTATTCCAGCTGCCGTAGAGTGAAAATGGAGTGGTCGGGAAGGGCCTCTTTTGGTGGAAAGTAAGGTCTGTGTACCCGCCTTTTGCCCCTGATTTTAACACAAGTATGTTTCGGATTCCGCGTCGATATACTGTGATTTTTTTCAAAACATTCATGTAGAAATCTAGGCAACTTAGCTGCCTGGGAAGTTTCATAACTTAACTAATGGAAACAAAACATCATTAAGATTTCCAGAGATACTCGGAGTAAAAGGAGAGATACATCTCTAATTCATAATATTTCTTATTAAATCACTCCTGAAAACGAAGATTAGAACACTTATTATGTATATTGTATTTACGTTAAATTATATTGACTAGACAGACAGTGGTGAGCATTTTTGTTCGGTAAAATAATGGAAAAGTTAGCATTCTGGACATTTTCTGTGCACTATCATCCTAGAATTCCATTGGTGAAACTAAAACGAAACAAGAAAACTTCAGCCAGGCTTGCCACAACACAACTGAAAGTTGCGCCGTGACAATAAACGCTACACCACGGATAATATCAATTACACTAGGTTAGATTTGCACGAAGATAACTATCTAAAACTAAATGAAAAATATAAAATAAGATATAAAAGGCGGAGAGAGGGCAGGGTAATGAATACTAGCAGGCAGAATGGTTCAAATGGTTTCCAGGCAATGATTGGTGTAGGTATCGTAAACAAGTGATATTATTAAATAGAGAAAGGTTATTTGTTGTATAATATGTTTAATTAAAGTAAACAAAATAACTAAACAACATTATTAAAATAACATTAAAATTGATAAAAAAAAATATTATTTACTAAATCCTACATTTTTTCTGTTTCTGTTCACCAACCTGAATCAATCAAATTGACAAAAGAAAGCAATGGCTAATCTGCCGTCCTACTTTAATTAGTTTCGTCCAACAAAGAAGAATCGAAAAGGTTATTGACAATGACCAATAAATAGCTTTATTCTACGTGCAATCTTAAGGTGCAATCGCATTCCTATTATCTACATTACTCAACGAAGTCGTGAATTTCAGGCTAAAGCACGCGCCAGCAACGCTGAGTTCTCCCATAAAAGTTGAATTTGCCAATGCCTGGACATCCTCAGTTTTAAGAAAAAGAAAACTAATTCTAAGAAAATATGAAATATATTGTTGTCTTCGGGCTCTATGACAGATGCCATGCACAATTTCTTAATTGCTTTAATCTTGTCTAAACGCAGCTTGAAAAACGATTTTCTCTTCTGGTCATAAATCTTGAACAGCGCCATGTGTTTTCAAGGACATCAGAATGAGAGTGTTGAGAATAATGAGAATAAAATCTTCTAATAATAACGAGGTGCAATACGCTTCTGAGTAGGAAATTTATTCTAGGAAACATTTCGTTCGAATTTATCGCAATTAATAAGCACATATTTACGAACAACAGTTTGTCATACTTCCTATTTTTTAATTTACGTTTCTCTACTCTGCCTGCTTTAATATATTATGTACATTCAAATGAGTAAATTAAGGAAGCTGTGTTTCTTCAAATTTACGTGATAGTCATGAAATCACACATAAATTTAATTCTTTAAGAATAATTTGAAATACTTTGAAATCATTCACAATACATTATCACTTCGTTTCTTTTGTCCATTTGAGGACTGAGTGTGAAATATCATGTGAGGTGCTATCACAACCGGTCAACTTCTATTATTTACCCATGCATCACCTCTTTATTTACGATGTAAGGCAAATGAAAGCAATGGAAATGCCTTAGTTGCCAGAGGCCCACAGTTGGGCCGAGATCTTTCTGCATGCTACCACATCGAAAGAAGAATTGTTTGCTACCGGAGTTAAATTTGTGCTGCATTTGTATGGGTTGAAAAAATAGTCTACGTTGAACGAGGTTCGATATTACAGATCTGTCTGAGGCTTTGACCAACAAATGTATGCTAAGATCTACTTTGAGCTGGTAACACTACAGCCGATCACACATTACATGATCAACTATTCAAGTCTTGGTTTATATAATAAATCACATTACTCGCGATGACTGGACGGCCACGTCGCACGCCGATTATTTTTGCTTTCTGTCCTCTCCTCAGCCTTAGTATCGCACATAAGTAAATAAAACTGTATATCAGTAAATTGAAGAAAGTATAGACTTTAACTTTTATAGGAACTTCTTTATATCTATGACTGCCCCGTTGGTCTAGTGGTTAGCGTTACTGACTAGAGATTGAGGGCTCCTATGTTTGATTCCCAGCGTTGTCAATGATTTTTCCAATGCGTATCTAATCAGCATCGTGATGCAATTGGAGAGTTAACTAACTCTATGAATTACGAAACTCGCAAGTTCATAGCCGCAGTAACAAACGTTCGCCAATGGATTCTATCATGAGCAACAACAAGCCAGTTTTCATCACGAACACCTACTTCTAAAATATATCTTCTAATATTGTCCTCTGAGCAACGTCTCGGTTCCAAACGGTCTCTTTCCATCCGGCTTTCCAACCAGGATAGAACATAATCTTCGTTTTCCCCCCATCCGAGCTACCCATCCATGGCCTGTCTTCGCGATTTCATTATATTTACATCTGGTGAATCGTACTGTCCGTGGAGTTCTTTACTATGCATTCTCTTCCATTCTTAAGTCATCTCGTTCCTTTTCGGCCCGTATATCTTTCTCAAAAACATACTTTCAAACACACGTAATTTATGTTCATCTGCTAGGGTCGTACTCGAACTTTCGCAACCGTAAAGTATTACCGGCAGAATAACCGTTCTGTACATTTTCAATTTCAGTTTCCTTGATATTAATCGCGATGTTAGAAGTTTCTGGACTGAATAGAAACATGTGTTGCCCGATACTAAGTGATTTTTATTTCCTCCGTTACCTCGTATTTTTATTGTTACATATGTTCCCAAGTATTTAAATTTGTTTACTTTCTCTATGACCTCATCCCTAATTCTCATATTTTTATTTCCTTCATTCCCTGTGTTTCGGCTTGTTACCATGTACTTCGTTTTCTCCATGTTTACCTGTAGACCTATCTCATCTCACCCTTCTACTAAGACATCTGTGTTGTTTTGTAGTGCATCTATATCGTCCCCTATTAAACCTACATCATCCGCGTATACGAACAGTTGATTCAAACTATTCAATGTTAGTCCCTTTTTGTCGTTTTATATTTTTATAATCGCATATTCTAACGCAAAGTTAAACAGTAGTGATGATAAGGTATCGCCTTGTTTCAATCCGTTGCAAATCTTGAAACTATCTGACATTATTATCTATCTGTGCTCTGCTTATGGGGTCGCTGAGGCACATCTTCACTAGTTGAACTAGTTTTTTCGGAATTTCAAATTGTACCAGGATACTGTATAACTTTTCGCTTTTGATGCTTTCTTAAAATCAATGAATAGGTGATGAACAGTTTCATTGAATTCCCACTTCTTCTCCAAAATTTGTCTCAAGGCAAAAATCTGGTCCAGCGTGGATCTATTTCTTGTAAATCCACATTGGTGATCTCCATTTATTTCATCCACATATGCACTTAGACGTGTTAACAGAATATTACTTAATACCTTGTAACAGGTTGAAAGTAACGAGATTCCGCGGTAATTATTCCAGTCCGATTTATCGCCTTTTTGTAAATCGGAACTATTATTGAGGTTTTCCATTCCTTTGGAAGTTTCTTCTTTCTCCATATAGCACTTATCAATTTATGTAGTTTCTTGATTGGTATGGTTCCTTGTATGGTAACATATGGTTTATGCAATGGGGAGGCTGCTATGAATAAAAGATAGCGGCGATCACAAGGAGAGCTAAGGCTCTCCTCTCCCAACCCGTTTGGTCAACGTGGGAGCAGTAGACCAATCTCCTCCCTCCGTGGAGAGGTCTCATCCAGTGGTGAATCGAATATGACTGTGATTTATTATATATATTTATAGCGCAAAAATCAAGAGTTCCAAAGTAAAAAACGAACCTTTTCTACATGTTGCCTTAAATTTATAAAAAATATTAGGTTTAAAGAAAATATGAAAAGAACCAATATTGTGGCCCATTAAATTACAAACAAAACAAAAACGCGTTAAACTTGAGCCGATCATTAGTAACAGAGATAATTGCTGTGCCGTAAATATTGGCATTTTGAACCTTTGAGGGGGGGCTAGGGGCGGAAGCTCCAGGGGGATTTTGGGGACTTTTGTAAAGTGGTCCTGTGTTAGTGATCTATCAATGGGGTAAAAATTAGCTTTATTCTAATTATTTCCAAATTTTTGTGGTCTTTATTGACTGGGCTATTATACACAGCCGTTATTTTGTAGACTAGTTGCAAAAAAGTAAATTAATTAATGCAGAAATTTGATGTAACCTGGATATATTTTTTTAATTAATCAATGCCGGTAGAAAATTCATATTTACTTTGAGTTTTTACTGTTATGACTAGCTGGCACTGTCACATTCTCTGCGCAGGATCCTGGAATCAATTCCTTGACAGAGCTCAGAATTTCGATGTTGACCCAGGGTCCTGATGTCAAGTGACAAGTTACTTTAATGAAGAAGATGGGATATATTAGATAAAGCGAACTAGTTAAATGATGGGAATCGTTGCACTGATCACGTGGCATCATCCTTAAGAAAACTTGGTATCAGTGAAAGGTTCGATTTGGGCTGGAGGGACGTGTATTTTAGTCACGTTTAGACAAGAATATTTAATATAATGCTTTTGAATGCAGTGATCAACGTATCTCATTGGCGGATGATGTCGATTTACATCGACTCAACTCATTCATCTGGGAAGTAAAACTCTCAGCACTAATTAGATAATAATCACTATCTGAAAGAGATTTATTTTCTGCTTGTGATAAAGACCCATGTTCAAAACATATAGTCTGTTGTTCTTACATTTTTTAAATTCAAAATTCCCAATCCCCTTTGAAAAAAACAAGTTTAAATAGATCCCCAGAATTATCGATAAAGTATTAAGCTCCCGAATCTTGGTTTCGTTGATGAATAATAGCAATATCGCGAAACTAACTGTAGAACGACTACCTCCTGAGCATTTTATGAATTGCTTCATTCTTGGTTGAACTACTTCAACTACGCTGATGTAAGAAACGAGTAGAGACAGATCTAATTTAATTTATAAGGACACAGGCAGTTGTGGCAGAAGCTTGTCTGATGTTGAAGAAATGACGTCTCTCGGCAAGCACTCTTCTGAAGATAATGATGGGAAATGTACTGATCAGGCCATTTGTCTAAATACCATTCCAGCATTTGCCTAGTGACACTTCGTAAAACCTTGGAAAATCTCAATTAGGGTTATTTCAGAAGTCCGCGACCGGAACCAATTGATCACGGGGACTAGGTATAGAGACAAAGCGTTGTATTCGTTACGAATTATGGAAGGAAAATATTCTGAGTTTAAAAATCACAACGTCAGTATGCTTTCTGTTACAATAAGACGAAAATATGACTGGTTCATCCGATTTTTTGCAGTATATTTTAATGAACAGGGCCTAGTTGTTTCGTTGCTTGCTCAGTAGTAAAGCAACTACAGGCCAAACGAGAGTAATTTTATGACGTCCATATGGAAGATGGGTAGATGAAATCAAGCGTTTTTCAGGAGCTACATGGATGAGGATGGCAACAGATCGAATATGTGGAAAGAAAAGGGGCAGGCCTTCATCCAGCAATGGATAGAAAACTGCTGAATATATGGCTGTGTGTGAAAATCTTTTTCTCTAATTTATGGTTTAAAACTTTTCACTCAATCAGTAAATTCTTATTTCTTACTTTCCGGTTGCCTAATTTGATCTCTAGTTCACTACAATTACAAGAGTATTTTATTCGTAGTTTGTTTTAACGTCAGCAGGAAATTAGAATTTTGTAAATACCTTGCGCAAGCTTCATATAAATTTCTAGTAATTGTCTGAATTAGAGATAAAATCTTCGCGAGAAAATTTGGAGAACGGGTACTACACTAGTTCAGCAACGCCCTCGCGTACTCACCGAGTATTACGCGTTTGCTTTACGGGACTAACTCAATGGTTTTAGTCATACTACACAATGAATATTAATGCCATTGTTTAACCCAAAACTTGACTATTTTAATATTATAACTTGCTACAAGTAAGTGAAGACTATCACTTTGCTTATAATTGAATCGAATCGCCTACACTAATCTGATATTACTCCCTTTTAAAGCATCACTCGGCTGGAAATGGAAATAAATTGGGTGGATAATGACGGATCAGATATGATTTTATATTAAAGCGCTCGTAATATCAATTCATTTGCATTGTTACGCGCAAGTAGAATTATACATTCCCTTTGTATTCTTACACAAAGCTCCATTATAATCAGTTTACCCTATCCCCTTGAGACAACACATGTTGCCTCTTTTTTCTCGCTCCATGCTTTCCTGGTTTAACTGAGCGTTAGGAACAAATTAAATATGTTTTTCTTTTAATTTGTGGAGGAAGGGAATTTTATTTAAAATACATTACATCTTGGCAATATTATTAATATGTTGTTAAATATGTATTATGGATCTGTAGATAATAAGAATAGTTTCCTTGCAGATGCAATTGCATTAATGTTAACAGTAGGTAATAATATGTAATTCGATTCTCAGAAGGAGTTTATAAAATGATTGCTTGAAGTTTTAACGAATTTGTACTTACTCGCAAAACATATTTTTAAGAAATCTTAATTATCATTTTAAAAAACAATCAAATTTATAACTTTAACAAATAGACTATATTTAATATTTATCCCAACCCATGGCGTTTTAAACGGAAATGTCTAATTGTTGGATATTTATTTGGATATAAAAAGTTTAAAAGTATGTATACGGTAGATTACCCTATCAGAAAGATTTCCCTGGTGTTCAAAATATAGCATCTTATAATTAATACTTATTTTTCCACGAAACCCTTATTTTCATCTTAACAACTACTTTCGAAATGTATTGTTTCATATAATAAATATAAATGATGTACAAAATCTCTTCATCTCATATGATAAATCTCTAATTTGGATATAGCATCACATTTACACCCACCATGACTGTTTTCATCCTATCTGTGAGTTATCACGCGCAAAAATCGTTAAGCGCGACAACAGCATAAGTGCCCGCCGCTATTATTGCTCCGAGGGCTTGTTGCTAAAAAATAATCAATGACAATACTACTTACCTTCTGCCAGAGCAGCCGCTGCTTCTTCTGTTAAAATTTGAGAGGAAAAAGCTAGATACAGATTGCACACGTTTCACTGACCCGTCACTCGCGTAGCACGTAAAACGAAGCACAGCTGAGACAGCACAACGAGATACACGCACGGAACACACTTCGGTCTACGTCATTCAACACAATGGCGGTTGCACGGATCAGGGTTGCCAGTATTTGACACAGAAATATCATACCTAACCTTCTGAATTATTCACAAGCCTCCTCCCTACAGAAGTGAAAAATGAGTAAGATTTTGGTTTCTTTTGGCACAGAAGAATAAACCAGACGAATTAATAATCAAATATACAATTTTATCTCGTTTTTAATGACTGTATTTTAAAACAAGTGAAACTATGATGGATAAACGATGTAATATATACCCAGCCTCCGTGCTCCAATGGGTACAACCGGCCAGGTAGCCGTGCGGTCTACTGCGGTATACCAACGACTCGAAGGTCCGGAGTTCGAGTCCCGGCATGGGTATGGATTTTGATGGCTAAAGGGCGAATCGTGATGGGCCGTAGTCCAAAGTTACCAGACTGGCCCATATACAAATAAAGTCTACCAAAGTTCAATGGTTACTGTCGCGAACTTCGGAACGTCACTGGGGAGCAACCAGTTGGAGTCCTGACTGAGGTTTTCATGCTGCTTCTGATTATTACCAGGCAGAAATTAAGATCGTGGTTGCTAAAATCTCCATCCTTGTCCTCCCGCAAGAGTGATTTCGGAAGGACATGATCGCTCAGACATGTGACAGGCTTAGGCCACAGCTGCTTATCTAGTTCGCATGAAATTAATTTAAAAATTATCCAAATCTTAGTTGAACTACACTAGATTGACATGTATAGTATTTCCCATATTTCCCCCCATATGTTTTTATTGCGTGTTAGCAATGTTTAATAATACATGATAACAGTACTGTCTTAAAATATGCAAAAACCCTCTATGCAATGAGTATTAGTACTTTAGTAAAATATTAAAAGTTCATTGGCGTCTCTTGATCTCCTTGTGCTAGGTTCGAATGTCGGCTTCCATGTGAACGTTTGTTTAATCAGGTTCTGATGATGGAAATAGTTTTCTTGATTGGGCTAGAAATACAAAGAATTTAGAACAATAATTGGAGTGATTCAGTCATACACATTTAAAGCGTACAGGTAAAGAAGGAGGGAGGGGCTTATTTAAAAAAGTGTATTTGCACTCGTAAAAAGTAATACAGAATGACAGCTAATCTATAAAAAGTGCGAATCCGAAAAAATCACCAAGTTATAGCAGTTTTAAAAACATGAAACACATGGGAGAGTTGGACTTTAAATGTATTTTACGAGAAATCAACTTTAATGCACCTTTCCTCTTCTTTCCCTGTACGCTTCATTTGTTATAATAATTTAGTACAATAACATGATGAAAAAACTTAATTGAATTAATAAGTATTTTTACTTGGCTTATATCTAATCCAATTTCCTTCTAATCGTCTATTAGTACGCACGTCTTTCTCTCAGCCTGTCTTTAATTTCAACGCTTATACACAAAAAAGTAAATGAATAAAAAAAACTATTGTATCCCCTAAAATATAAAATAGCATAACTTCCTCTGGTGTCATGTTCTAATGTACTTTTGACATTGATGCAGCTAATTGCAAATAACAAACATACGAATTTAAAACTGCTGTGGCTGCAAGTGTTTTTCCTCAGAAACGATCTATCAACATTGTAAATGTAATGGATTTAGATTGTTGTTTTATTTCTATGGCGGAGAATATAAAAAAAAGACTTGTTTATGAACGTTTGTGCGTATGGAGAAAACGCATTATGTTTTCTAAAGACAAATATTTGATGCAACAAGCGAGACAAGGTTATTATACAAAACGGCTATTTATTCAGTGTTAGATGCAGGTAATATTGAATGTATTACACACATGCGATTGTATACATCATGCACCATGTATACACACATCCGATTCCCAACTTAGCACAGGAACGTAAATTCACTTCCAGAAGAAGGGTACATATTATCATGCTAATCACAATTACTAATATCCAGCTACCATAAGTAAAAGACATCATGCATTCAACAGTTTTACTTCTTAAGTAATTCAAATATTATATACCCATGCAACTTCACATGCAAAAGCTACACTACATATCTTCATTACAATACAAATGACATTACACTTTTCTTACCAACTTGATGCTTATTTAGACAATAAGAAGTCGTCAACGCCAATATTTAAGAAACCGACATCTTTTCATTATAGACGCTGACAATATCAATAAAAGAACTTCTTCTTTTCTTTCGTTCCAAAATCCCGTCTAATAAATCTTATCATCTTTCCTTGTGGGATGTTTTCATATTATCTCATACAACCCAACACTTCCCCCCCCCTCCCCCACCTTACCTGCCTTGCAAATTAATTTTCAGTTACCAATTCTCTCAATAAATTTCTAGGCCTTAACGCCTCGTGTAAATGTTCTACTCTTCCAGCTATTATATCCTCGTCTGTCACTATCTGATCACCACTCATTAGCTGGCGATTCTATTATCTTGTCAAACTCCTGATCCTCTATTACATTTTTCACTCCTCTGTTGCTTTCTTCATTCTTTTCTTTTTGCCTTTCACTCCTCCGGTACCCTTTAATGGAGCATCTCCAAAACGATTTCGCCTGTACTTTCTTCTTGATTTACTATTTTTACCTTCTCAACCGTTTCACTTACTTTGCTTACTTCCACCGACTTCTCATTCACTAACTTATTGTAATAGCAGAACTTCAGAATCATGAACCAATCTATCCATCGTGTCTTTGACACATATATGCAGTCTATTTCTACTTGAGTAGTTACATCTGTACCGAACGTTGAATCTGAATGAGTACACTTATTTTGTACTAGCAACCTATCGGTTTGTATTTCGGCATTACAAGCTGCAACCTTCCTTGTCATCATCATTGGCGATTGTGCTTTCTGATCTATTCTTGTACTCTGAGTTATTCAATACATCTTTCATATTGAACTGATCTAATACTATTTCTTCTCTGTATTATAAAGTATCTTCTACCTTTTCATTCAAAGTGTTTATCATTTGACAATTTATCTGACACAGTTTGGTATAGGTATTTCCAATGACTTATTACTTGCAAAGCTTTGAATAACGTTCATCCCATAATTCTACTTTTGACTAATCGTGAGTACCAACTGGGTAATAATAATTCCAATTCTTCTCGTCCTACAATAACATATTCTATATCTTCCTGGACTAATGCAAAGGACAATATAAAATCTTTCTGTTGAAATGATATATACCCTTTTGCTATACCTACTATTTTAATAAGGTTTCCCTTCAACAATTGCAATGTAGATATCTGTTCCCTTTGTTCTATTTCAAACACGAGTTCCAAATGTCTAGAAATAATATTATATTTGGAATCTGTATCCACTATTTCAGCTAGATTTCTGTTTTTAATATTTAAAATAATCTGAGAAATATTATTCGACCTACTTGTTCAATAACTTTTGAATCGGTTATGAGTAAAACGTTATCGACCTCTAAAGTATTTATGTCCGACACTTCCTACACTTCATCGTTAAGTTCATTTTCTTTAGCTTGTCCTAGAGTATTCTTAGATCTTCTATGCATCATTTTACAGATTATTGCAGGACTGTAATGTCCTTTTTGTTTACATTCTCGACAAATAGGGTTATAAGCAGGACAGTTGCCAAACCTATAACGCTGTAAACATCTGCAACATACTGTGTTTCGGTCATCATGTAAGTCTTTTAAATCAACCTTGTTGTAACCTAATCTTTGATTGTTCTGCGATTGTATTTGATATATTGAATCTGCACGCCTACCCTTTTTCAGTCAATGACATTGCATCTTTTTCGGCTTGTTCTATCCTATTGCTACTTCAATAGCCTTACCTAAGTTCAAATTGTGTTCAGATAAATCCTTCGGTGTGTATTCTCGTTGAGCACCCCAAACACTAGTTGATCTTCAATTATCGTATCAGGAAAATCTCCATATTTACAAACCAATACTTGTTGTTTAAGCTCTTTAATATATTCTGGGATTGTCTGAATAAGATTTTGGCACAGACGATGGAACTGAAAGCGAGCTACAAATTCATTGATTTGTTTGCTAAATAACTGGGTTAGAAGAGGTTTCAATTCTGCATTAGCTTTCGAACCTACTGCACCTGGAGCACAAGCTTGATGTAACTTTCGAAGGCTTTGGATCCACTGACCTTTTGCATTACGTGCATGTCCTTTTTGTTTCTGAAACTTCATTTGCTTCACAAGAAACTTCAAATTGAGCTAAATACATATTTATATTCCCTTGTTCAGTATTGAACGGTTCAAAAGTTGATACACTCTCTTCATTATTTCTGGAAGTACCATGAACTGCGCCAAACTGTTTTTATTATTTTATACTATAATATTCTCTATTTATTTAGTTAGTTCAGGATAGCTTAAATTATCCAATAAGCAGCACCTACTTGCACGCAACGAAATCGTATTAGGTTAGTCTTTGTTAAAAATGAAACTATGGTGCAGTATTTAAACCTTAGCCCATAAAACCTTGTATACATATATCAGATTCTTAACTTAGCTCAGGAACGTAGATTCACTTCCAGAAGAAGGATACATATTATCATGCTAATCACAATTACTAATATCCAGCTACCATCAGTAAAAGACATCATGCGTTCAACGGTTTTACTTCTTAAATCATGCAAACATTAAATACCCATGCAGCTTGACATGCAAAAGCTACACTACATATCTTCTTTATTACAATACAAATGGCATTACACTTTTCTTACCAACTTGATGTTTATTTAGACATAAGAAGTCGTCAACACCAATATTTTTTAAAACCGACATCTTTTCATTATAGACGCCGACAATATCAATAAAAGAACTTCTTTTCCTTCGTTCCAAAATCCCGACTAATAAATCTTATCCTCTTTCTTAACGTAACGTGTTCATATTATCTCATGCAATCCAGCAAACTGAAAGTATTATTTCTATATCATTATTTAGTAAATTCTTTGTTAATTAGAAAGTATGGCTATGCGGCCATCTTTGTCCAGGAGTTGTTTTGACAAGAGCCATCTTTGCTCAGGGCTGTGCAAAGATTGCCTGCTTCGTATATATCAGAATTTTGTTTCATTATGTCATTAAAATACGTTATAACTAAAGTGTTACTATCTCGCTATGAAGGTAAGATACCAACGTAATAAACAGTACATAGCTATATCTGTTTATTTGGTTGGAATTTCAAAACTTTCCTTAAGGGAGGAGATTTTTGAAACAATGACTATATGTGGTCGAACCAGCTTCATGATAGTTCACGATAATAATGAAACCTAACTGAGTCGAACCTAAAGTAACTACGACAATTAGAAACCAAGACATAGCTGTAAACTTATTTTCCAAAAGTGGACAAATTAGGCACAGGAGACCGATTTATATCTATGAAACGAATTTCAAAGACGATTGCTTAGTTGACAACATAGAACTAACGCTTGTTTAACGGTGCTCCCGACCAAAGTAAAATACAAGTTGCTTTGCGATAAGTGCCTTTTTCCCAAACTGACAACCATGGGCATGAGCTCCCGAAGAAAAACATGTTCAGGAGAGGGCGAAAAAGTACAAGATTCATCTGAGGTGTTCTAGTCTTGAACATTTTTTATTCTATCAAATATCGAGCGACTGTACCTCGCAGTCCTAGAACTCCGGAGGTCGTGGTATTGATGGTCGTGATATACCATCCCATCCTGATTGATGTTTCTCCAGGGCTTTCCCCTGTAACCAGACAAATGATGAGATGGTATATTTAACTTAGACCCTGGCCGACTTCTTCCCTATCCTTTCCTCACCCCTATCCGGGCCTGAGCCTTAGATGCCTAAAGGAAGGTGAGAAATCCTGGGGGGATTTCGCCCACCAAAACTCTGTCTATTAGTTTTCCCTCCCACCACAGTCTACCCGAGGGATTAAAATTATACAAAATGTTGGCGACTTCAGAGTGAAAAAAATTAAATCCAAAAGTTTCAAGTTTCGGAGCTGGAGGGTCCAAAATTAGTACGCCATCGATAGAAATGATGCCGTATGTCCCCTAGTAATGACGCTAGACGTGCCGGTTTAGTAATTCAGTATCGAAATTGTATTCCTATATTTAAACAAATTTGTGACTGTGAGATAGGATCGAAATTTTACTCACATTTCCTACTGAAGAAGGCATACGTTGTGCCCACCACCGAAAGAAAGGAAATTTATGAGAGACAGCAACGTTCAAATTGCACGACCATGCTTTAGCTAAACATACTTAATTTTTTTTAACTTTTAAATTTAGTTTATTTTAAGACCTTTAAGCAACTATGGCTCAGACAGTTTTAACTTCTAAACAAATGATTAGCAGAATAATTACAAAAATTAAGATATGGCGGGACAAAGTACTTCCTGCCTTAGTAGTGCGAGGGTTAATGTTAATTACAAGAATTATTAAAGTACTATTGGTTCTTATTGTTCATAATGTTTTACTTATTGTTTTAATAAAACTTTTGCTAGTACATAACTACTGGCGATCACTACTTTCCAGAATGGTCGAAAGCACAAACCACTTTCTGTCCACTTCAGAGCTGACTCCAAGCAAGTGAGTCCACGCCAACACAAACCACGAGTTTCAGTGGCACTCGTTGCCATTAGTGTCACTGATTCTAAGTTGCCACTGAAGGAATTAGTACATCAAAAACACTATAGAAAACCAGAAATACGTTGCCCGAACCCCGAAATCATAAAGAAAGTTACTTCGAAGGCTTACGGCATCTTCTAATAACTTTTTCTGTTTGTCAAGTAGGGATAGCAATTCACATTTACTGAGAATAATTCCCATTTCTTTAAAATACTTGATTAAAATGGCGGCAGCAAACACTTCATCAAAATTTCATGCTCGATTACGATAAGAAACGGTTTTCTCTTTCTCTGCATATGCGAAAATAACAGTTGAAGCGGGAAATGAGACCTTAAAACCATTCGAAATAAATCTCTAGGTGTTCTTTGCGGACACTTTTCAAACACATCAGAAACATTGCAAATATTTACATATATCTCACACTTTACTAGATTTATCAAACAACGTTACCATTTTTTACAGTGTAATCTTTTGAAAGAATTTCTGTTTACTTAGCATCATTCTTTATCGTATTTCTATTTATCAATTTCAGTAAATGTTTATTGTACATTCGATTTGTCAAAGTCTTATATAGAGAGGACAGTATAAAACATATTACTAAACAGTATAGAAACTTGAGATACAAACTGGAGATTATATTAAATACAAGGTACTTAAACTTAGTTACCTAATACCAGAAAATGCATACAATAATAGATTATATAGAATACATAATATCAATATATATCTAGAAACCAGGAATTTTAGCATACAACACATGACGCAAGATTATGTAAATTACTAGACAGCACATAGTAATAATGTTGGGAATACATTTAAAAAGATTAACATGTTAACATAGAGTCGCGTTTTCGTACTTTCTGACATCATAGAAAATATGACTCTGTAACAACTTTTCTACTTCAATTAAAATTGTTTCAATGATAAATTTTTAAGGTTTTCTGGCAATTTGTAACTTATAATTTAATTCCTGTTTAATTTATGGATCTTTTAGTACTTAGGCTGCTAATATAAAATTTACTAGCTGGTCTGGTTTCATAAGAATGAATTTCAGAGTTTTTGGTAAAAGACCCTTTGCTTTCATATGTGTAAATAACCGCTTGTAGTATATAGATACAAGGTAAATTGTTTGAGATACAGACATCATTATTCTTAATATTTTCTTCTTTGCTAAAAGTACTTGGTGCACTTTAGAAGAGGATCCCAAAAATACTATTCCATATTTAATATGTGAATACACTAACGCATAATATAGGGTTCGTATTGTCTGCGTAGTAACGATTTTGCAGATTCTTCGGAACATAAACATGATTGTCTTATGTTTAAAAATAATGTTTAAAAAATGTTTAAAAATATGTTTCGTTTTAGAATAAAAATTCATACTTATAATTATATTCGGGTTTCATCACAGCTGATGTGAGAGGTATAAAAGCAAAGAGATTAAAGTGACATTTCAATAGAGAATACATCGATTTTTCTTCTATCTTTTATTCAAAATACAGTGTTTATTCAACTGTCTTTTGCATCGTTTTGCTTTTAAACTTCCCGTATTTTATCAAGGCCTGTTTCTTTATTTGAATTTTTAATCTATTTTAAGGCCTTTAGGTATCTGAGGCTCGGCCGACCTCTTTGTTGATGCCTAAGCTAATTTAAATTTCTTCTAGCTTATGTAAACGAAATGACGCTGCATTTACTGCTCATATAAGTACAAACTTTTAACATATTTTACGATTAGGTCATGGTTTCGGGAAAAATGCAATCAACAAATATGATTTTACATATTAGAGGAAAAATTTAAGGAATTCAAAATGACATCAGGAATACTCCAATACTCTAATTTAGGTCCGTCTATGTTTTTGTTATTCATAAATGACTTCCCTAATTGTATACTAAACTTCAAAAAAATATTTGATGAGGATGATTTTAAAATATTTACTAAAATTGCATTAATTAAAGATTTTTAACATTGGCAAAATACATAAATAAATAGCATAAATAGGTGGTTAAAGTTAGTTGTTTTAAGGTATTTACGCATGTATGGCTCAGATCGGAATAAATAGGGGAACGGATGCGGGAAAGCGCCAGGGTCTAAGTTGAAAGTACTATCCTGCCATTTGCGTGGTGTGCCTGAGGGAAAACGTCAGTCATGATCGCCGTCTGCTGGTATCGATCCAGCCATTCCACATGTGTATACTACGATGCTTAAGTTCCTTATCAGTTTATGAGAAACAATTCTGTACTGGGGGTACAGTATCAAGCGGTACCAAGCGGTAAATTTTCGGTGAAGATAACTTCGACAACGTAAGAGGTAGTCACATCTGATGCCTGGAATGACTTTCTAGGTACATTCCCGTGTTGTTTGATACGTCACAAAACCCACTTGCCATTGTTTTTAAAATGACTTCTATTCAATGTGGTGTATTTCAAGATGGCGGCCACTTTGATCATCTACTCAAATGTAGCCTATCTCAACCATTAGATATTTGTATACTAAGATGTTTAATTTCCTTGACGGTTTGTGAGCTACAAATCTGTACTGCGACTTTTGACTCAATCTGTAGTTACAAATATCATACGGGTTATGACAAAATGGTGAGTGACGGCGACAAACCGTAGTCATTTCTAAACTCAGTGCTCCAAAGAACAACATATTTCGTACTCACTTTCAAAAGGTTTTTGTTACCCTTTATTTTGTTGACCAGTGTTATGTGAATCCGATTGAGAATGTTGTGCCCATAACACTTGAGAACAGGAGGGACATTATTGACTGACTATTTCTTAATAAATTAATTCATAACCGCATATGCAGTAACACTTTAGTTCTTGAAATACAACTTCGGGTACCTCATACTAGAACCCAAATGGATACCATTGTATGAAAGTATTAACTGAGATTTTAGAAACGTCACCCATTTGGGAAATATACTTCTCCTAATAGATTATGCAGAATAATAAATGAAATAGACATATTAAATCAAAGTCAGAGAAGGTTCGGAAAGAAACTAACAAAATGAGGCCGAGGAAAACAAAATTGCTAGAAGGAGTTTTCATAATAAGAATGGCAGAAAAGAGACTTATTGGATTTTGAATTTTGTTTGAGATCTTTAGGAAAAGTTGCCTCAGGCCGAAGGGATTTATGATGGGCAATATAAACTTAAAAGAAAATTATCTTCATTTAATTATATGCTAATTATCAATATGCTATTATTCTAGTTTTCATATTGATGTAATTATATACTTTGTATTTTTACATGCGTATAGTATCAGTTTTCTTCTGTACAGGCTGTTAACGTAATATAAAGACAAACTTCAAGGGATAGTAGAAGTACAAAATAAGGAAAACTGCTTTGTCTTTGGGGGGGGGGGGGGATTCCGCTTCGTTTCGAACTGACAGATTTGCGAAAGTGTGGGAAAATGAACTGTAAATATACAAATTTCTAATACCACTAACGATAAGGCATGAAGGTGATGCCTTATCGTTACACGATGATGCCTTGTCACCATTACTGTTTAACTTTGCGTTAGAATATGCGATTCAGAAAATAAAAGAGGACAAAAAGGGACTAACATTGAACGGCTTGAATCAATTGTTCGTGTACGCGGATGATGCAGATCAAATAGGGGAGGATATAGATGCACTACAAAGTTACACCGATGTCTTAGTAGAAGCATGCGATGACATAGGTCTAAGGTAAACATAGTGAAAACAAAATACATGATAACAAGCTGAAACACAGAGAATAACCGAAATAGATACATTACAATTAAGAATGAGAACGTAGAGAAAGTAAAGAAATTTCTATACTCGAGAGCATATGTAACAACAAAAAACGAGGTCAAGGAAGAAACAAAAATTCGCTTTGTATCGGGCAAAGCATGTTTCTATTCAGTCCAGAAATTTCTTACACCCCGATTAATATCAAGAAAACTGAAATTGAAAATGTACAGAACTGTCATTCTGCCGGCTATACTTTACGGTTCCGAAAGATGGACTACGACCCTACAATTTGAACGTAAAATACGAGTGTTTATAAATAAGGTCTTGAGAAAGATATACGGGACGAGGTGACTGGAGAATGGAGGAGACTGCATAATAAAGAACTTTACGGACTGTACGACTCGCCCGATGTTGTAAGAATAATGAAATCGCGACGACTTAGGTAGGCAGGTCATGTAGCTCGCATGGAAGAGAAACCAAGATTAGGTTCCATCGTGGTTGGTAAACCGGAGAGAAAGACCGTTAGGAAGACCGAGACGACGTTGTGAGGGATCTTCGTGAAGTTGGTGTTTGTAATGAAAACTGACTTGACCTTGCTCAGGATAAAACGTTTGTTACTGCGGCGATGAACTTGCGAGACATAGATTAAGTAAGTAAGTAAGTAACGATAAGGCATACCATCGTCAAACGCTTCAAACCTGCACTATAAAAAGAAGTATATTCCAAATTGTGCAATGGGTGCGCAAGGGATTCCTCAAAGGAAGGAGGTGATTCCCAAAAATTATCTGAAGAAAAGCTAGATCTAAGTGAGCATGAGACTGGGCCTGTGCGATTTTTGAATTTCCATATCGAACTTCAAAATCACTGAAAATTCGAAAATCGAACGATATATCGAACATCGAAGTATCAAACATTTAATATTGAATAATCATTCATACCAAAAAGTCGTTAGAAATCGAAATAACGATTGTATCGAAAAATCGGAAAACATTTATATCGAAAATCGTTCATATTGAAATGTTGGATATCGACAATCGTTCATAACTACCGAGCGGCTGTAGTTCAGTTGGTAGAGCGTTGGTTTAGCAATCGGAAGGTCCTGGGAATGATCCCAGAGGCTGCCCATCCTGACTGAGGTTTCTTCAGGAGGTTCCTTACTCACATAACGCAAATACCGGGATCGTATGGTACCTACTAAGTGGACCCTAATCGACTATCTTTCAACACCCTCTCTCCTATCCTATTCTGACCTAAGATGGCTGAAGGCAATAAGTTAATTCAAAATTAGAAGTCAAATTGAACATAGTTTATAATGATAAATTGTTTGGAATCTAGTTTCCTGTGTTTCTTTCCTGAAACGGAGAAATTAGGAACTAAATCTAGGCTTCCAAGACATAATCAATGATGTCAAAGCAGATGAAATAGTTAAGTCGGGGAAGGTAAAGGAATAGAAATGCATTATGAAGTTACTGAAAAATTATATATTACAAATATTCATTACTACCCTTTCTTTAATTTAAGTCCTTTAGGCAACTTTGGCTCAAATCGGATGGATGATGATGGGAGAATTGTAAAATGAAGAAAGTGGGGGGAAACGGAAGATCTCCTAGACAACCTGATGAGAATCTCACGTACCGCAGGTGAGCGTTCTACCATTGAGCCCCCGCGGCCCTGTTACTACCGTTGTTCTAATAGCGTGTTTCATTACATGTTTTATTATTTTGTCGGCGAATATCTACGTAAACTTCGTATTCATGAGAACCAAAGGTATACGATCACGGAAAAGGGTATTCAGGTAATATAGCATTTAGTTTTAGTTTAAATTGTATTTATATACTAGATAGGAACCTATGGCCCAAACCTCTCACTTGAAGTGCCTCAGAAATGTCCCGAATTAAGCCGGGTATAGACGAAACGACTTCTTACTTCGCTTTGTATGTATAGACAAAACGGTATTAAAACGTTGGAAACTTTGGGTGTCCACCTGGTAAGAGTAATATACAAAGATGGTGGGTTCAAAGCAAACAGACCATTAAAATAGAAATTCAACGTTTTGCAAAACAGGAAAACAAAGAAAACAAAGATAACTTGCATATTCTTATAATTTATCGAATAATTATAAGGAATTAATCCAAAAGGTCAGTCAGTACCAGGTGTGTAAATATGAAACGGGAATTTGTGCATAGACGGGGTTAGCTGTCACTGTGGTTACCGTAAAACTGCGTCCTTCGCGCCACTTACTTGTTTTGACTGCTGATAACGATGTGAAACTCACAACCAGACAAATTTCATGTCATAGTGTAGTGTTCAATAGCATTGAACATGGCACAATTTGTACCTACAAACTACGATGTGCGGACAGCATTGATTTTATGTTACCATCTGAAGAAAACTGCTGCAGAATCGCATCGCATGCTTGTCGAAGCTTACGATGATCATGCTCTTGGTAAGTCACAGTGCTATGAGTGGTTTACAAAATTTAAAATGGTGATTTTGACGTGAGAAACGAAGAACGTGGAAGACCACCGAAAAGGTTTGCAGACAGCGAATTGCAAGCTTTGTTGGATGAGGATGACGCTCAAACGCAATAACAACTCGCGGATCAATTAAATGTGACACGAGAAGCAGTTTCCATACGTTTGAAAGCCTTGGGTAAGATTCAGAAGGTGGGAAAATGGGTTCCACATGTATTGACTGAACGACAGCAGGAAAACCGAAAAACCACTTGCGAAATTCTGCTCGCCAGGTACAAAAGGAAATCATTTCTCCATCGAATTGTGACTGATGACGAAAGGTGGATCTATTTCGAGAATCCTAAGCGTAAAATATCATGGGTAACTCCAGGAGAACGGGCGACATCGACTGCAAGACCAAATCGCTATGGACAGAAGACAATGCATTATGTTTGGTGGGATCAGAAGGGAGTGATCTATTATGAACTGCTGAAACCTGGCGAAACCGTTAATACCCAACGTTACTAACAACAAATGATCGATTTGCATCAAGTTTTGCGTGTATGTCCAAAGACAACAGAAAGTGATTGTGCTACAAGATAATGCACCCTGTCACACAGCAAAACCGGTCAAGGAAACGACTGCAACGTTTGGCTGGGAAATCCTTCCACACGCGGCTTACCCACCAGACTTTGCGCCTTCCGATTTTCACTTATTTGCATCCATGGGACACGCATTTGCTGACCAGCGCTTCACATCTTACGAAAATGGCTTGATGACTGGTTTGCAGCACAACAGGCACAGTTTTTCTGGTCTGGCATCCACATATTGCCGGAACGATGGCAGAAATTGTATCGCTAGCGATGGTCAATACTTCGAATAAAATAGTTCTTAGCATTGTCATCCAATCACTGTCTTTTCTGTACATAAATTCCGGTTTCATATTTACGCACCAGGTATGTAGTTGCTTGTTTATAAAAGTATTCGTTATGCCTTTATACATCTCTGTTGAAGTATGCATATAACATAAAATATTTTTTGTTACACTGTCTCTATTTGTATATATTTTTATAGTAGATGGGGCGAGGTTTGGAGCCCGGAGCATGGTAGAGCAATGTTACCTAGCTTTTATAGTGAAACACAATGTACTAGTAAACCCAAACATATATATCTGTCCTTGAATAGAAGCAGGTCATTTCCCGGGATTTTGAGCTAAAAATAATTTATTTTAGCGGATGGTAATTGTGATCAAAAATATATATCTTCCTTCAATAGTACCGTAATTAGAAATTAACGTATTGTATATACTGGATGAGAGCATATTTCAGTAAAAATTAATAGATTTTCAGTTTACAGGAAAGATGTCTTTGAAGTTGTATTTATCTCTAGGAACTTAAATTCCTATAATTCAAAACATTTCTTCCGTTCTCTGGAGGTTTATTAGGATTTTGTTACAAACTATACCAAATAACTTCAGTCCATATGTTCTTAGTTACTTATGTTTGTCAGGGTGAAGATATGAGAAGTACAGCAATGTGGCAATAAATGCATAAATAATCCCATCATTTGCCTGGTAGGGCTGCAGCAAAACAAAGCAATAGAAAATAAGGATGAATGTGTGAAACCTTAAATCCAATCGTGCTGATTATATTGATTATCTGCAGCGTAAGCATTAAATACTTGCTTTGCAAAAAACGACATTAAAAACAACAACATGAAAATGGACTGAAAGAAACTTTCCAAAAACTTCACAGAAAATAAAACTTTTTTTTACAACACTCTGTACTCTGCTTCTTTGCTGTTCGTTTATAGACTCATTATCAGTGGGTTGCACAGAAAGAATAAAGGATTTGATCTAGATACACTTCATTAAAGTTAATCCTTCCGAAAATAACAGTAAAAGCCAAATGTAGAATATGTATAAAGGGAATGGTAGGTCTTGTTGTCCGAACAAGAAAACATTTCAAGAAGTGTAATTCATATCCCGGCCAGGACACTCTGAGATATACTCAGCCTCCTATCAAATTGAGTAACACAGTGCCCTTGGTATTCGTGGGCATTTTGGGAGGTAAAGGCAGCCGAGCGTGGGACTGACCACCCCCATCTGGATTTGTGCCGTTGGTCGAGAATATGTGGATCGCTACCTCCACATCTCCCATGCGCCGTTCACGACGCGTGCGCATTGCACCGGGCATACCTTTACCTTTTTACCTTTCATATAATAAATAGCTTTCTCATTGAAATTTAATAAATAGCAAACTTCATCAAATTTAGTAAAATAGAACCTACAGTTTCTAGTAAATGCTTATCAATAGAAAGTGCGATTGAAACGTTATAGATACTATTCCAGATGGAGTTCCTGTCACCACCTACCATTTTTTAATTTTTAAGAAAATGTTTAAAACGTCTTAAACGTTTTAAACACTGTTTTTTTGCAGTCGATTAAAACGTATTTAATACATACTAAAACATAAAAAAACAAGTTTTAAACATATGTGTGTTTTTTAAAAAGAAAACATGTTTTTTTTTCAACCCTGGTTTTCAATTCGAGAGTAGAAGTCACAAGAAGCCTGTTCTATTATTATTAAATAGACTATTTAAAAATTAAATATTTTGTAATTGTAAACTACATAAGTTTTGAATAAACCTGCTGACCTCTTTAGACTATAATTCTTAAAATATAATAATATGTATGTCTGGATGGATGGATCCAGTGTATAGAATGTTTCAGCTGAGCCCGTAATGCATGCAGTGGCGTGGATGTGACGACAATACTGTGATTAATACTGACAAATCTTTAAGATAAACCATGTAAAATAAAATTATTGGTTATTTTGTAATAAAGCTTGAGATTCACCCATTTTCCATTTAATTAACATGTGCACCCAGTTTTATCCAACCGCGGTGGTGGGATAATTCCAGATGATCTGCCGTTTTGTTAAAAAAAATCAAAATGGATTTCTTGTAGCTACAGCCTTAAAGACTAATAAATACAGAATAATTGTACTGATTTTTGTCACATTTTGTAAATAATTTCGCTTCGGCAATCAGTATGTTGACTTCGTGGACCACGCAAGCCTAGTATAACAAGAAGAAAGTAGTTACTTTTACTTGCAAGTAATAGATTTTAAAAAAATATGCAGTGGCACTGGGATGGAAATTTAATCTTCTGGCAAGTCTGTGGTTAAGAAGGCAAGTCTTTTTTTATTAAGAATTTATTTTATCACGACGCAATGAATTGTTTGTTTCAACAACTTTATCTTTCCTCCAAAAGTTTAGTTGGAGATCTCAAACGTAATATGTCAATAGTTAACGATCCCTTGGGCGAATTGTATTGCATTATTTATACTCAGCAGTTTTCTGTAAGGAATATCAATGAGTTACCAAATTCCTGTTCCAGAGTTCTTTTGAGATATTTTCATAAGTAACCTGAATTTTCATTTATTCCTGCAGAATTTGTTGTTGAATTAAATTTACAGGTAAAACCAGCAAGAGCTACAATCCTGAAGTTGGAAAATAGATGTACACAAATATAGTCAAATAAATTCTCCATTGATTGCGTATCGATTCTTTTATAGTACATTTTTTCTCTTGTAGAATGTCCAGAAACAATAATATCCTTTATTTATTCCAATCAAAATGTTAGATATGATAAGCTTTAGCTCATAATCATAATTTTGGGTGTATAGAATTCGAAACAGGATGGGAAATTAGTATAATGTGCTCTGGACGCCACGACACTTTACGAATAAGACATCTGATTGATTGTCTTCTTATCTAGGGATTGATCTAGACATGATGGTGGGCAGATGAGCTCTACACTTCTTCGTAAAAAAAAACTTGGGTAAACTTTATATAATCCAGTCTAGTAACTGTTGACTTCGGCCCTTCACGATTATCCGTCACGTTCTAGTTAAAATACACATATGTTCCTGCCGGGACTCGAACCCTGGACCATCGAGTCGTGACACTTCTTCGTGTTCATGTACTGAGTGTGTAGCAGTGGAAATAGTTTGTTCAGGAAGGTGGAGATGTACTGTGAAATATGGTATGATGCAGCCAGTTTTCCTCTTGTATGTAAATTATAAAATTTGCATATCTTTATGTAAATTTGTCCTACGTTAATTTACTTATATGTACATATTTGTGTTTATGTTATATTTTCTCTTTCTGATCCCCCCCCCCCCCTCTTATGGTCGACCATATCACTACTTTCTTTATTTCTATCTTCTGTATGTTATGTTTCTAGAAGTGTTAAGGTTTGATTTAATGGTTATGTAACAAATTGAGTATATGAAATTAAGTCAATCTGCTTGTGTATGTAAGGTTTGATATCGAGTGTGGATCAATTTGTAATAATTTGTTTGGGATTAATGATGTGATTATTGGATTTATTTCAAAAAAGATATTTCCAATGTTAATATTTTTGATAGCTGGAAAGTTGCTAATTTCGTGTATGTCAGCGCACCAGAGTCAGGTGTAGCGATGGAAAAATTTCCAGTATAACGGAACTCAGCCGGTTTCTTTGTATTCACATGTACAAGCTTTTCTTCATTGCAGTTACCAGAGAAGTCGAGGCTAGGAAATTGAGGCCAAGTGTGTGGACGAGTCCAAACACTGGGAGGTAGAGGACATTTTGAGTCGGGACCTCGTTTCGTTTTCTTCTTCGTTTTTCGTTTTCTTTCTTTTCTATTCGTCTGCTGGGTTCGGTTTTATATTAGCGGGTCTCAGGCATATCGACAGAGAATAACCCAGCTCTTCGAGGGATCAACACCTCTCGGGAGAACCTCTCACTAGCAATGCGACGACATCGAACATAGAATCAGAAACAGTATTTTTTAACTTAGTGAATATTTGAAAAGTTGGTGATAGAATTTGGAAACAGTAAATGTGCGAGAGGTGGTAGAGAGGGCAACAGGAGTCTTGGCCAGAACTATGTTCGTGAGTACTATCCTTGTTACCCTAATTTTATTTGAAAGCCAAATCGTCATTAACAACACCTGGCTCGCGATTTTAAACTTGGGTTGGGAATGTGCACTAATCTCATGTCTTTGTGTTTCAGAACTTGCACACAAGAAGAGAAGCAAAGGTATACGTGTCTCGCACGGTGCTAAATCTGATTACGTGTGAGGAGTCAAGTGAGCTAGCTGTAATCCTGGTGTTGCCTTCAAATTACTAGTAAACAGGATTTCCTCCCGGAACTCAGAATAGTGCACCCCCATTGGTTGTGAAGCTGAGCACGTCCAATATGTGTGGATTTGTCAAAGAGAAGGTGTGCAAGTTGGTCGTAAGTCGCTAATGGTGTGTTAGGATTTCAATTTTGTGTTTACACGTACAGGGGGTACGTTCCCGATTAATATTTGTGAAACGAATTTGGGGTTGGGTTCGATTCCCGCGAGAAGTAATTTCGTAACTAAACGATTTCAAATATTAGAATTCCTTAAAATTTGTCCTTTGCCTCCACGACGTCATCATATCCAGATGAAGATCAAATTTGTAAAAATATAAGTAAATTATGTCATATTTTATATCAAATTAATTGTATAATTGGATTAACCTTTCTTGACCTAGTCTATGAGATATTGTATGGTAATTTGCGAGTCCCATTGCCGATATTAGGTTCGAAAACCCTGTTCTAGCTCCTTTGAGCAATTTGAAACTGAACTATCCGTGGCATAAGTAATTTCTACAGTTAAGAGCAGAACAAGTGACTTCATGTATTTCAGAATTGTCTTCTGGTCGCTTTTTACATTGTAAGAAAATGTGGGGTGGGGCTCTCTGAATTCCCTACATTTCGGTGGAAGCTGTTGGTTGGTGCAGGTTTTGATTTGATGAAATCCGCATTTCGGTTGTTTGGTGCAATGTTTCGTATTATAATCACTGTATTAATGTCGTCTTTCACACCGTGAGGGAATTGGTCCTAAAGTGCGGGATGGTTCCACTTTGTATCGTCTTTTGTAGATGAATACTCTGTTTAAGTAAGTTGTCGATATACTATTGATGGATTGTAAGCATATGCGCTATATATCTTGGAGTATCTCGCAGAGATTTTATGCGAAGACATTTCGAGATGGTGTCCCCCTTGACCGTGATTTCAGTTTCGGATTCTGCGCCAGAAATGTCAGGATCAACACCTCTTATGACGACTGAGAGTATATATCTGGTAGGTGCGGAAGTGATGGCAACATCCATATGGTTTTTGAAGTGAGTGGTGCGAGTTATGCATGCTTGCTGAAGATCTCATAGCTAAATTTGTTTCAGATGGTTGAGCCTAAGTTGCTGTTTCAAAATTTTATAATAGTACCTTATCGAGTCGGAATGGTTTCTGATACATATAGTCACGAATGACTTATTTTAATAGCTGCTGAAAGAGTTGCTTTGGTGTTTCATATCGAGGATCAAAATTTCTGAGACGAGATGAGCGTAACGGAGCTTCGTTAGTGATGCAAGACTCATAATGTTCGGCATCAGATACGGTCATTTAATCCTCAGATTCTTCAGAACTGCTAAGAGTGTATGACCTTTCGGGTGGTAGTGATTTAGAACTACCTACCAAATTGCCCCTAGTAGTGTGATTTGCTGTTGTAGAAGACGAAGTGCGATAAGTTATGTTTTCATTAATTTGGCATGATGGCAGGTTAGTACTAGAGGAATGTGCGATGATATGAAGATCAGCAGCGATGAACACTTGATGATCCCCATTCGATAGAAGCCTAAGATGCTCACACTTCTATTAATGTCATGCCAAAGTAAGCTCTTTGCTAGATAAGTCCTGACGCAGGTAGCAAGAAAATGGCATGGGGTGGTGACACATGAAGTTATTTAAAAATGTTCAGTGGTCCATTTAGTGGATCTATATCAAATTACCAGATGATTGGATGCAACAAAATAATGTAATGGGAGCCCATGTGCTATTATAAATTCCATAGTTTCCAGTTGAATGGCTGGTGTTTTTATTTAGTTATCCAATATACAAAATGTGAATAAATTAATGTTTGAAGAGTATTTTTGTACATTAAAAATAATAATGAAGTTTATTGAAGTAACTTGTTTATGTACAAAATTATGATATTTACTTTAGAAGAGTAAGTTCACATCAAAGAAGCAGCGCTATCTGTTGACAATGCCAAGTAAGAGAATAGAAATAATTTAGGTTTACCTACTAAACAAGAGAAGAACATAAGTTCTGACTTAATCTTTAGTTTAAAGGTAAAATAAGCAGAAGCACACTATTCTAAAGCTCTTTAAATTCTCTAGCTCGTTCGTTTATTTCGGGACAATTTTTAAGAAACCAAACATTCATCGAAGTATGTACAAAGTAGCTTCAAAAATTTTGGAAGCATGCATATTATCGATATTGCATATTTATATGCAATATCGTAATTGCATATAAATGCTAGACTAGGTTTTCTCATCGTGGGGGTAACGACTCCCAGAAGGGTCGCGGGCTCTGCGTAAGGAGCGACACAACTTGACAAAGCGTATCAAATGAGTTAGAATGGAAAGTTTGGCACATTTCAGATGAAACCAAAAATAGACAATCAAGGTTAAATGTTTCTCCTAGTTTTAAATACTAATCATGCAATAAAGTCTCTTTACGTACAGCGCAATGATTATTACAAACGCACAATTAAAAATGAAAAAAAAAACGATACTCTAAAGGAGCCACTAAAGTAAAATTATAGAAGAAAACTGGAAAGAAAAATTTAACCAGAAAACCGAAGCTAAGGGTTGAAAAGTTGCAAGTGTATTTTGGAAAATATAAACTGTTCTGGTTTCCCACTAAATGAAACAAAAAAACAACCGTTTCTCTGCCCATACGCACATTTGTCATGTATTTGAGTATTATTGGATTCTATCACGCTTTGTGCAAATGATAGAATTATAGAATAATTAGGTATGCATCTTTACATCGCAAACTTTAATAATACTATATGAATCTCCTATATATTCTTATGTAGAGGACATCAATTTAACAACTTCGATTCCTGAGTTTCATCACAGGTAAAGTACAGATGTGAACAAAAGTCTAGTCGCATATTTGTAGAGAAATATTTCCCAAATACTCAGCCGTTTAAGAAAAAAGTTAGAACAATTCTTTTCATAAACGCAGCGGCGCAAGAACTCACCTGAACTGAAACATCTTGAGTAACCACCATGTTAGAAAATCTTTAAGGCACGTTATTATTGTACTTTTATTCCATTAGTGGGTTCAATCCACTACACGCATTTCATTTGTTTCCAGCTGTGTCACAACATTTAATTTTTGCCTCGGAATTTTCAGTCATTGTTTTAATCCAAAACAACACACATTATAATGGCATGATATGCGAATTGAAATGTTCTATTAATGAACCAAAGAATGGATTCAGCGGGGAGAGAAAAATATCACTTAAACATTACACTGTGTATGTGAAAAATTACAGACAAATCTAGAATTGTTTATTATTGTTTCCGAGTGTTAGGTATTATGGCATTGTGCTTCATTTTGGAGCCAGAAGAGAGAAAGGTGATAATCACCAAATAATCGTTTACGAGATTGATTTTATTCTGAAAATTTTGTCTCTTCGACATTAAAAATGCCTTTGACGTACAGATTGTGTGGTTGATGAAAGTAGCTCCATTAAATCAAGGTGAAACTTTTATGCAGGAAGTACAGAATTTAAAACATCAACTTGCTATACATTTGAACTTGCTGTATAGTGCGTATCTAGTCTCCTTTTTTTTACTAGGACTTAATTTAAATATTCAAAGATAAAAAATAAACGTTCCTACATAACCTAGCTGCGAAAAAGTAAAAGAAAAAACAAAATGAAGAGAAGGTAGTGTATTTGAACCAACGACATGGAAAAAAGCACTCTTTCAAGAAACTAAATCCAAATTGTTGACCTCTCCGATCTCATTTTCCTACTATGAATCATTTTACACTTCAAATACACATATTACACTTTCCATTACTCGTACTACGACTATTTTGATAGCTGTGTTTTGTTTGAATGTTCCAGAAATCTTATCACCTACGAAAAGCATATTAATCCAAGTAACCTATTCGCTAATAAGGAAGAAAGGAAACAGGCTCAACATGAAGACATTAGCTGAAAAAGAAACTCCGTCCATAAGGCTTAGGGCGTAGGGTTGACTGTATTTTTATTTTTATTTTGTTCTTTCTATTAAGTAATATAGTGAAAAACAATTTACATATACAAAGTAAAGAATATACTAATTTTAAAATTTGCATTATAGCCTTGAAAGTATTGCCAGCAAATCATTGTTGATTTTTATATTACTTTTAGAGAATTCGTACCTCTTGACATACTGTTAGTAAAGTGTGAAATATTATGAAATTTTGAAGAAACAACTTTTAAGTATAGATAATAATCTTACATAAAGGCACAACACAAAAAGATACAGTGCTAAAAAAAAGATTATTCATGTTAGCGATAATTTAAATTCTCGCATCGTAAAGACTTGTAAAATTCCGGAAACATTATTTCATACAAAAAAAAAAAAACTTGTATGTGTCCGTGAAGAAGGTTAAATTATCTTAATATTTGTGATGTGTTCCGGCAAGTAAATATATTGTTAGCGCTTTACACGAGCGTATCGCTGTCGGAATTTTAAACGGAAGTTGCGTCAAGAACTGTGACGTATATGAGAAAAAAGAGTGTAAAGATACATGCCCGCACCTAACCTCCACGTTCGTATGGTCACTAATTTAAGATAATTACGAAAAATGCAAGGAAACAATTATTAATAATAAATATAAAGATATGAAAATATATTTTGAAAGAAAAAAGAATAAAAAGTGTTACCCTTGCCGAAACTCGAACCCGGGCTCTTCCGCTTAAGAAGCGAGCGCCTTAACCACCAGGTCACCGAGGCGATCTGTGGAAAGTTTCGAAAAAGCTGTCTGTAAACACTGCAGGCGTTGCAGGTGGCAGGGTTTCAAAAGCTTTAACGCGTAGACTAGAATCGTCAAGACGGTTTTAGGACTAATAGCATGTTAACAGACTTCCTACCGGGAACTCAAACGGTCAAACCGCAAGGATCATGTCAAAACGTCATGAAGAACACATTCTTCCATAGTAGGTGTACGAACCTCAAGGATCCGTCCTACACCTGCATACACAGGGTCAATTGTGCCGTCTCACATAGGAGATACCAAAATGCAGCAAATGTTTTGATTATTCGGTTACTGTCTGTGTTCGTATCTGGTTTATCCCTGCGGCCTCTCTACTATTCCCATTAGCTTTGTTATATGTAAATGTCTCACTTTGCTCCCGATATGAATAATAGGTATTCTCACATTATCACAACACAACCCACTGTAATTAATTCACTCGGTGATAACTTACACCACAGACGTGTACTGGAAACACGCAACGCACTGTCTAGCCCTGCTCTAACTGATTCACTCGTTGATAATGAATTATGTTTTCGAGAACAAGATTGCTGTCATCAGAGCCCCTTGGTGCAACTAAAAGCATACGTACATTATATCGTAAGGATTAATAAAGAAAAATATACAAATTCATACTCTCAATGTCAGATGATGTAATGCCTATGTAGCCAACTAGTAGGAGCCCCTTATTTTCAATTTGTGAAGAGTACTAACATTTCTAATGTAAGCTCGGATTATAGCTCCGGTTCCTCTCTGTAAACACAACTTCTGGACTACCGAATTTGGCAGCCAATTTGCATGGTCTTACTTCAATATGTTATATAGGTATTTCATTGGTAGGACAGATGATGAAAAGAGAAAATATGCATCAGAATCAGCGGCATCAATATTAGAATCCGGGACCTCGCACTAATGCGGCGAGCACCTCTACATTCATTGCATGCATAGACGGATCAAGAAGAATCCACCCCTAGCACCACAGAATATTGGCCCAATACTGGACCAGTATCAGCCAATATCGATCAAGGTTGACGCATTATTGGGCCTATATTGTTCCGATATTCTATGTTGCTAGGGACGCCATCACTACTCTACTTGCCATTAACGCGGTAACTGAGAACTTTTGGTATCGATATTTTTACTATTATTGTTGTTAAGTTTCGTTCGCATGATTTTTGTATACATTATATCGGATTCCATATTCTGCTCAACAAAGTATGCGACGCAGGACGTTTATTTTACTGAACTGTAATAATGAACTTCAATTGTCATTCTTGTTTATCAATTGTCAAAATTTCGTTTTCAGCGAATCAAAGGTTGCCAAGCTATTACAGCAATCACTTGATTATTTTATTTTCAGTTGATATTAGCTTTGTATGTGTTATTATAAATATTTTTAATTTTATCGGGTTATCGTATAAGGAATGTCGTATGTACCGGATCCGTTCAGTTCGGTGCCACCGTTTCGGCGCCAGAGCTTTACCAAAGAATCACACCAGGGAAACTATTGTATTAAAAGAAGTATGTAAAAGCTTCGTCCATAAGAAGCGGCAGAAAAACAGATCCTGGGTCTGCGTTCATGGAAGAGATGTAATGAGACATTCAGAGTTTAGATTTTGTTTTTCAATGATTTTAATTGCTTGTGGAAAATGGATTTATTTATTTACAACATAAACCGGCTGATCTATAGCAGGAACGCAATTGGGGAAGCAGACGGGGCATATGCCCCGGGCGCAGGATTCAGGAGGCGCTAAACTGAGCAAGTATTTTTACTATAGATATTCAGCTCAGCAACCAAAATCTTTAGTGCCTTCTGAATCCTGCGCCCGGGGCATGTGCTCCGTCTGCTCCAATTGCGTTCCTGCTCTAGCTCAGCCTGTTTATGTTGTAAATAAATAAATAAATAAATCCATTTTGCACCAGAAATAAAGCAATTAAAATAATTTTAAAAAATGATAAATGCATAATGTGCGAAGTGCGTTATTGTAGGAAGCACAGAAATACGTGGAAGCACTATTAACATGGTTACGTGAAACCATGTTTACTTCGGAGCTCATCAGATCTTTGTCTCTGAAGTTTTACTTCCAGTTTCATATAAGAAGTCATGAATGACTTTACTGTGCAGCGCTCAATATCTGCCAGCGTTCAGTTACTGCCAAGTATTGATGAGCACAAGAGTCTTGGTCTTACAGCTTTGGTCTTGGTCTTGCCATACCAAGACCATACCTGCAAGACTCGCGCAAGACCAAGACCAGTCTGCAAGAGTCTTGCACACGCACTATTTGAATATTTTTAGAACGTGGAAAGGAAGGGGAAATCATTATATTCTTCACTTGAATTTCTTTGGCTTCTGTAAAAATACCACTCGAGTGAAGGTGTTCCCAGTTGTGCAAACCGTGTGAGTGGATCTGAGAATCATGCCGCTGTTACTGTAGCATACTAAACTAAACTTATACTGTACGCTGTACGCTATTGTACACTAAACTTACAATAGAAGGGAAAAGTTTCTGTTAAGGATAATTTAGATAAAGGGCAAAAAGAAGTATGATGTCCTGGCTTTTCTGATGTTAGGTTTGTCGGGGTATGATTTATTTATTCAGATAAAGGTATATTATGTTCAGCTCGGAATCTATACTGATTTGTGTAACCAAGTCTTTGTGTTCTAAGCTACTAGTAGATGTTATAAAATGTCTGTTGATATATGTTATTGAAAACTGAGTTCTGTTCTATGTGTTATGTTAAGGAGAATTGAGTCTGAATAGAACAACAGTTTTTGCAGTACACTTGGTAATTGTTTGTCACATGTAGATAAAGCCAGGAGGAATATTACTAAATGTGGGCTATGGTTTTGGATGCAACACAAAAGTTACTTTAGAGTAAGCTTGAGGTAACAGGCGTCTGGGTTTGTATTGAGGCTTCAGGCTAAAGGCTTCAAATTTAGCAAGTTTATTTTGATACATTTGTTCCACAGCAAAGTATTGGTCCACAAACTCGTGAGTAATTTTACGGAGCGGCCGTAGGTGAGTTGGTAGAGCGCTGGCGTCGCATTCAGAAGATCTGTGGGTGGAATCCCGCGGCCAGCCATCCTGGCTGAGGTTTTCTAGGGTTTTCCTCAGTCCCACCAGGCGAATGCTGGGATGGTACCTTAACTCAAGGCCCTGACCGCTAACTTCCCCATTTCTGTCCCAAGCCTTAGGCCATAGATGCCTGATAGGCCTAAATAAATTCAAATTTGTAAGTAATTATACTTTTTATCACTCTTCTGCCAGAACTCGCTTGAGCCATGACTAGTCTCATTATCGTCAATTGCCTGGGTTTGTGGACATCAGTGCTTCTAGGACGAAAGCAACAATACTAAGTTTAAGTTAAACACAATATCCGTGTATGTTGGTCTTCCTTTCGAACTTACCTGGAGCATGGAGAGTGGTAAATAATTGGAACAGTGTTTAGAAGATGACAGAATTCACAATTCTATGAATTGTTACAAGGTAAGAACTTGAATGTCTAAGTTATTTTGGCCATCATTTTCGATAACCCATGATAGTATTCTGTCAAATCTTACGAAACATAGTTGTGTCCCTAAAACAGTAAGTAAACTAAAAGTAAAATAATAAAATGTTATTGAAGTTGTTCAAATTAAAGCGAAATTGAACTTCGGTAGTTCTATTCTGTACACTTACATGAAGGTAAACAATATTTTATTAAAATATATTTCCGTAACTATTGACGTATTAAGGAAGACAATGATACGCATAGATTTTACTATTCTGTATATTCGGTGTAAAATTTACGTATGAAACGTATAAACTTCTTAAAAGCAAGACTTGCAAGACTTGCAAGACTGTTGCAAGCAAGACCAAGACTGGGCGAGCAAGACCAAGACCAGGGATACCGATGCAAGACGAAGACCGCTACGGTCTTGGTCTTGCTTTTGCTCATTACTACTGCCAAGGTTTGCAACCAGTCACAGTGTGTTTTTGCATCTGCCATCTTGCATGTGTATGAAATATCGGTTTCTGACTCTTGAATTCTTGTTGTCTGCCGGTCACGGAGACGCTTTTCTTAATATACTTTACTTAGTAAAAATTTTCATCTTTAAATGGGATTCCCGTGCACACTGCATGATCACTTATGCAAAATCTGCTTTGGTTAGAGCGTTTGACTTTTGTCCGCCAGATTTGAAATAAATTACTCTTAATTTCATTTTTGCACATTTGGGCAACCTCGACCTCCGAAACTATGCACGTTTCCACATATGTGCATACAAATCTTTTTTCTTCTTTTGATGTTAGCATTCACCTCCAGAAGATTCTCCACTTCTTTGGAACCACCCTGTATATTCAATTGCTTACTCTGAAGGGTTATTATTTTGCAAAAATCCTTGCTATTCTCCGTTTCCGCTTTTTATAATACAATATTCAATTCATGGATTGAATCTATTTTATTTCTTATCTCCCATTCATTTTGAAGCGGAAAGATTTTTCTCCCTTTTGAACATCTCTTTCGCTGTTGCTCTTTTCATCTTGTTTCCTTTTCACACCTCATATTCTCCCTTAAGCTCTTCCAAATATTTGAACCTCTGATACTGGCCTTACCCTGTGTTTACCCATTTCTATTTTGTATATTTATACATTTTCTTTTCTTCAATAAGCAGTACTTCTCCTACCCTTCACGTATATCCTCTTTCTATGTTCTTTACAACACAATTCAAATTTTGAGTTGAATTTTATTTAAGCAACGGACTTATGTCTTCTATATATTATCACACAGAAACGCGTGGGGGCTCCATTGCCTAGTTTCTAAGAATAAATTTCACTTTAATGTTAAATTAGTACAAAATTGAAGAAAAATGCTGTTATAATTCGTATTTGTGTAGTTTGACTTACAATAGAGATGCTCGACCTTTTCAACACCGCGAGACATTTAAGTAATTTGGTATTTGGCTGCGGGCAACAAAAATAAAGATGTATTAAGAAGCAGCCTTATAAAAAAAATCGGGTTCATTTTAACATCGATTTGCTGGATTTTGATAGCAAAAATCTTGGGTTTTGGGAGAGTCATTGAGTTTTATTTGAAAATCTTACTTTATTCAAATTTTAGTTTTATTAAAGTTTTCCCCGTTTTCCTTTTCGCATTAGCATGGGTTGGTGAAAATAACTGTAAATAAATGTGAAAAGTAGTGATGCAAGGAAAGTGAAGAAGTTAAGAGAACAATGGTGGATTGGAATTTGGAGAGACGCCGCACGCAAAATGATTCTTAAAACGATTTACAGATTTCGGTGCCAAGTGTGATGGTTATTACTATAAATTTAACAGAAGGAAAAGATTGGTTTCATTGCTAGAAATGCCAATTGTTGCTTGATGATGACTGTTTCGGATATCATTAGTCAAGGGATAGAAGTGACATTGGCGAATAGAAAAACTTAGAGGTAATATTTTAAATATAACACGAAATATGTGTGAATATTTTGTAGATGGATACATTAGGATCCAAGATTTATCTGTACAAATTATGATATTTTTTCCCACTTATTTTCTGGTTATATATAAAACATTGCCTCAAATATATCCCTTTACTTCTGGGGCCTGACTTACAAGGTCACATTTTTAATGCAATTAAGCAGAGGACCTTTTTTTAAATATTAATATTTGTATATTGTGATAACTGCCAGAAGGTGAATCTAAAGTAATGTCACTAAATATTTAGAATTGTCTATCTTCCTGTAAATGTAACATCAGAGATTTAAAGTGTTTCTTACCTTGGATGCTATTATAATATTAAAAAAATTCTGACAAATTGCTGCAAAAAGCTAGGCAACCTTAGCTTCCTGGAAATTTCCTGTAACTAGGCTAATAAAAAAATAGTCATTTTGCTTGGCAAGCTTCAGGAAAAGAAAAAAATCAGAAGCCTCGAGCAGGATTTGAACACTGGTTCTATAGTTAGCCAGCGTGTTAGTGACTTTATAAATTTTGTTTATTGCCTGTATTCTCATTGCACTATTTGCATTCTACAATTCTTGTATATTTTATCTTCCTCTTACTAGTAACCTTATTCTACTGCTCCCGTGTAATTTCCATAGATATTTTGTTTGTTTTTATTTACTATCTTGAAATATCTAAATTTCAAAGTGTTTACATAAAGTGTTTTTGTGTTTATGTAATTTTCGTTCAGCAGCATATGTACTGTTTGACTAGCCAACAAGTTCGTTATTAATTTTACCTCTAGGAAGAGCGTAAAATGCTGGCCGATATATGACTTGTGCAAATATATATATATAATTTTCTCTGATTATTCTTTTCATAATCTGATTGAAACTTCTCCATACTGCCGGACTATTTCTGAAATTCACAATTTTGTGGTATAGTATTTCTACTTTATCACATTTGTCACATTCATAAATATCTATTCCTGTAACGGTTTCACCCTTTTCATTAATACGGTATACGTTTCTTCTAATGAGTCGGTTGCAATAGGGCTCTGAGGTGAATTATTCCGAAGCATATCATAACGTAGGTACGTCCCGCGGCTCCACACGCGCTTTGTTGAAAGTATAGGGATAACTATCGACACGTAACAGTCTGGGGGCTATTTGAAAAATTGAACTTGAAAATAGGGTGGCAACGCTAACCCTTGGATGCTTGGGTACAGGGAACAACCACAGCACGTTCTGATTGTGTCGAATACGTATACTCAAAGCTTGGTGCGGATGCGTCGAACTGAATGGAAATAGTAAATATTTAATTTGTAAAATTGATTGGTAACACTATTAACTATGGGGCCTGAAGTACCTCTATGACGCGTCCCAGTACGTAAATAAAGAGTCTGGCCATAATACGTTCACCGATATAGAAGCTATTAAACATTTTATTTTCTGAAATTGGTTAGCAACACTGACAACTGCGGTACCGGAAGTACCCATAAACTGTCCCAGTACCTAATGCACATGCCAAATTTGATGTAAATCAATCGGGATACGTCCAACGGTAACAAATATTAAATCAAGGTTTTTTAATCGTTTGGCAACCCTGACAGCGCCTGGAGTGCCTGTATGATCTATTCCAATACCAAATGAACATGTGTGTCAAATTTAGTGTAAATCAATGCACACGTGTAAATTTGTATTAATAAAGACATTTTTATAACTTGAATTTTAAAGCAGATTGGCAACACTGACGACTGGGGTGTTTGTGGTCGGGGACCCCGAAAACTTTCTTCTATTATGTTTAAGCTAAGTTTGGGGCAGATACGATATGGAAGATTTTTTTTTTAAAAAAATGACCTTTTTTAAAAGTTGGCAGCACTGAGAACTGAGCAACCCGGAATATCTCACAGAAAACAAAACAAAACAAAATGTAATGTAGTGTTAATTATGTTATATTACTTCTTAATTACCTCTATGAAACTATTTTTTGCTTAAAGAGACGTTAGCAGTATTATACATTGTTGCGTTGAAAAAAAAAAACGAAATTTAGAAGAAAAAACGAAGACTCATGTTTGTTAAAAAAAACGGGTATTACAAAAAACGAACGTTTTTGTTTTATTTTCACAGTAAGAGTACCTAATAATTTCTACCGCCCGACATCAACTTCAATCACCGAATATGAAATTATTATCAAATCTACACAGTTACTCTCTACTGTCTCTTTCCTCATAAACATAAGAAAAGAGATAGAGCAGTGTAATAAATATAATCATAGAAGCAAATACATGCCGATGAAGGTTTTGTTTTCCTGGCAGTTTCAAACAATAAATAAAAAAGAGATGATTGAAATATGAACTTGTTGTTTCATGTTATTTATAGCGAGTTAATATTTCCCGCTTCTAGGAGCCAATTTATCAAGAATAAATCGAAACAATGAATGTTATATCTCCATCTGTAGGTTTGCGGCGCCATAATACTGATTATTTTGTAAACTAGCTTTCACTCGAGACAAATTGCATACGTTTTATTGGTAAAAACACACCCTTTCGTACTCTTAAAAATAATATGAAACTTTCAAAAAATAAAAATAAAATTAACGGGTTTTAAACACGACTTAAAAAAACATCGATTAAAACAAATGTTCAAAATGTTTTAAACAAAATGTTTAAAACAATCGCCTCTGTTTAAAACACATTTAAAACGTCAATTTAAAACATTTTGTTTTAAACATTCCAATCGTGCTGAAAACTAATTTTAAGCTCTGTAGCGAGTCGTTTCTTTTTCACTCAATTGCTATCAAATGTTAGAAATAATGATTTATTATTAAGTTAGTTTTAAAAATATAAGGCTTTATCACAATGGAAATACTCGTGGGGTAAAACCGGGTACTGCCTGGTTCTGTCCCACCTGACGCACCCGGATTCACCCCATACGCATAAGTTATGAAAACATGCTCTTTGCCAAACTAATAAAAGTGCCAAGCATAATCATTTAGTGTAAAATAAATTCTCATGAAATACGCAACACATAGTAATATTTAGCTGTTCAGTCCCTGCAGCAGTGATTCTGTATGAATCAATAAAATCAGAATAAAAATGAGAAGAAAACACAGGCAAACACATCAGACACCGACGCTAAACGAATGGCTGCAATAAAACGATGTAATTGCCGCTCCTTCATCCACACTAGTTAAACTTATTTCAGTCGTCACCAACAAGAAAGCGGAAAACAAGGTACCTGGTTTCACCCAACCACCCGGTTCTACCCTACTTTCCCTTACATGAAAATAAAATGCATAAGAATATATTTTGTAGTTTTATCTAGAAGATGACGACAAGATTATCTGAGAAACACTGCAATCAAGAAATTCGCAATATGAAAATATAATTCGCTAAGAGTCTCCTCAACCACCCATCACAACTGAGAGAACTCTGGTATAAATTTAAACACCTGGGAATCGGTTTTAAAATTAAAATAAAAAACTTTTACCTCAAATACCATTAGACACTATTAACAAACAATCGTGCTACACGTTGAAACTATATTCTGTACAAAAATGTAAAACATTTCAGACCATTCAAACATCACCACCACAAAAATATTACTTTAATCCCCGCCAAGTAACAGTACCTGAAGTAATAAAAGCAATACAAAGAATCAAATCAACTGCCGTTGGAAGCGATGAGCTATCTATTTCACTTACAAAAAATACTTCGCTGTGTAATAAACGTTATTGTGCATATTTTCAACAGTTCAATGGCGAATTCCCATCGGTGTGGAAATGTCACATATTCGTTCGTTGCCTAAAACCTCGCCCCCCCCCCCCCCCCGTCCCATTAGTATTATTTTTGCGCTCTCCAGAACTCTAGAACAGTGGCTCTCAACCGGTGTGCCGTGGCACATTACAGTGTTTCAAGAATTGCTAGCTGTGAAATTCTAAGATGTGAATTTTCTGGCAAAAATAAGTTAAAGAATTTTGCTCAATATTTATTTTAAGAAAGGAATAAGAAAAAAATATTCATGAGCGCAAACTTATTTATTAATTTGTTTACGCCGTACAGTACAGTTAATGACTAAATCTCCCGGATTGGTGCCAACTCGTTCGTTAATGTGCCACGAGAACGCACCAGAACGCATAGTGTGCTTCGAACAATAAAAGGTTCAGAACCATTGCTCTAAAACATACTGTCCACGCTCACGAAACAGTTTCTTGAAGTAAGTATCATTCTTAACCCTTTCCGATCAGGATTCATATCTCATATAGCTCTAGTTAATATCACAGATGACATTCGTTCTGCTATGGACAATTGTCATATCACCCTGCTATCCCTTCTTGAGTTTAGTACAGTATTCCAAACAAGAGACCATGAAATTATGATTATTAAACTCTCTTCTTTTTATAACTTCTCACCGACTGTTCAGATTCTTCTCTTAAATGGAAAGCAAAGGATTATCACATTCAGACTTGAATCCTGTTCTGTGAAGGATTCCACAAAGTAGTATTTAGGACCACTTCTTTTCTCTATATATTTAAATGACCTGCCTAGAAATATTTTAGCCAGCAAATATCACGTATATGCTTATGACGTTCAATGCTACATCTCGTCTGACGCATTAAGCATAGCTAGTTCACTGCAGTGCTTAAAATCCGATATTAAAAATATCTGTTCATGGGCACATGAAAATGGATTGGAAGTCAAACCAATGAAATTATAATTTATTATAATAGGATCTTGCAATAACTATCATCTATCAATACCGCAGACATCACTGTCTTCGAGGTAAACGGAGTAATAATTTCCCTAAGCGAAAGCTTAAATGACCTTGGGCTATGCATCAATAAACATTTAACCTGGACAGAACACATGACCAACATTCGCAGAAAATCATATGGCGCATTACACTTTTCGACACTTAAAAGATGTCCTTCCTGAATCCATCAAAGCCACCTTAGTGCAGTCCCTTGTAATATCGCAAGTGGATTATTGTGATGTTACGGATATCGACTTAATTAAAGAGTTAGCAAAACGTTTACAGCACATACAAAATACCTGTATCCGATTGGTCTTTAATGCGAAGTACTTCGACCGTCTATCACACTATTATAAGAAATTAGGCTTGTTTGAACTTCATACCATCTGCATGCTCTAAACCTACTTTAAAAGTTAGTCACATCGAAAACACCAGCATACTTATCACCCAGGTTCAAGTTTCTCAGTCACACTCACTCTTTAAACACCCGCTCTAAGAAGAATATGACACTCTCAGTGTAAAGACATAAATCAGAGTACTACTCAAAATCATTCACTATGTATACTACTAGAGCTTGGAACAAAATCCCAGAACATATCAGAGATTCAGAATCTCTATCATCATTTAAAATTAAACCTATAGAATGTTTCTCCCAGCACGCGAGCCACAATCGTGTTTCAATTCTAGACACGCAGGCCAAAACGATACACTGTTAACCAGAATTATTTTTATTGTCTTCCCTCGTGTTAGTACAAAAATGTAGGTTGTATATCCACTCTTTTTGGAGTCGCTGTATGAGTGTATTATCACATATTCTGTTATTCATTTTTGTCTCAACTGATAATGTACGTTGTTTTAGTGTTCAGTTATACATATTCTGTGAACTTGATGTAGAATTCTCAAATGGTTGAGCGAAAGAATAGGTTATGCCTTAACTCCATCATTTAATAGAAGAATAAATTAAATGGAAATGGTTCTCGTACGTATTACCATGTGAGGAGAATGACTGTTTAAAATTTAGGAGGCTTTTTCAGGGTGAAAGCTGTACATCTGAAATGTCAGTCAGGTATATTTTGGTCACTACATATGATACTGTAACTGAAAATAATAGTGGAATTTTGTGCCCTGACTTGGTACTCAAACCCATTATTTTCAAATCTGTCTCAAGAACTACACCCTCCATTCCGAAAGAAACCGAACTTTTGAAAACAAATAGTACCACTAGTGCCATCTGTTGTAATATTTTACCGGTAGATGGCGTAGTCCCTCATTGACAACTGGTATAAATGTCATGACATTTGGATGCACGGCAACAAAGTTATTGCGTTTCAACTGTCAGTGTATTGTGTACATCGGTCGGAAAATGAGTTTCAAACAACGAGCTGCAATTGAGTTTTGTGTTAAACTGGGTAAACCTTTTACTGAAACGCACCAAATGCTACAAAATGCATATGGTGATGAGTGTCTATCCCGTACGCAAGTTTACGAGTGGTTCAGGCGATTCAAATCGGGTAGAGAGACGCTGGATGATGACGAAAGATCAGGCCGTCCCAGAACCGGATTATCGGAAGAAAACATCGAAAAAGTGCGTGAATTCATCAAACATAACAAAAAAGCGTCGGTGAAAGTTATTGAAATGGAATTAGGCATTCCTCAAACAACCGCATACCGCATTTTGACCGAAGTTTTGGGCCTTAAGAAGGTTAATTCGCGGTTTGTACCACACAAACTCACCGAAGACCAAAAAGTTGATCGAATTGCGCATTGCAAAGACATTGTTAAAAGTGCTCGGCAGGATCGAAACTTCTTGAAATCGATTGTAACTGGTGACGAGACGTGGTGTTTTGACTATGAGCCCGAAACAAAGCGGCAAAGTGCTGAATGGAGAGCGCCGGATGAAGGACCACCCAAAAAAAGTCGCTTGGTGAAGTCAAAAGTTAAGGTGATGCTGATTTGTTTTTACGATTCAAAAGGAATTATCCACAAAGAATTTGTTCAGCCCGGCCAGACAGTCACTGGAGAGTTTTACTTGGGCGTCATGAAGCGTTTGCTGGCAAGAATTCGTCGTATTCGGCCCGAATATCGAGAAATCGGCAGTTGGACTCTTTTGGACGATAATGCACCATCACATCGTTTGCGACTTGTAACTGAATTTTTGGTCAAAAATCACATTATTCGTTTGCATCATCCGCCCTATTCACTCCGTGCGATTTCTATCTGTTCCCGAAACTGCATTTGGCGATGAAAGGAAAGTGGCACGCATCGATTGAAGCCATTGAGAAGGCGACGACCGCCGTCCTAAAGACCATTCCAATAAAGGACATGGAGAAGTCGTTTGACAACTTGTTGGAGCGTGCAAATATGTGTATCGATGCAGAAGGGGAATACATTGATTAATAAAAATGATTTGTTCCAAAATGTACATTGTTTTTTCGTTTTTTTTAAACGTTCGGTTTCTTTTGGAATGGAGGGTGTATATCAACCATGTTCTCTGAATGATTAAGCTCTGTAGGTTTAAATGTGTAGGCGCGGAATTAGAAATTTTATGCCACGACAAACATACATTAGAGATATAGGAAGATCGTCTTGACATCCAGTTATTTAGATCGTCCGTTTATACTAGAATTTAAGGACAGCTCGAGTGTACCCGCAAACTCAAATCTTGTGAAACAGAAAACGTTTTCCTTAAATATTTTGGTTGTCAGAGACCTTATTTGCATTATTATTTGGAATTTGATTGAAAGGAAAACAAAACAACTAAGCTTTAAACGATAGAAAGAAAACCAATTTTGTAATACAAACTGAAATACATGTGGTTTCTTTGTTTCAGTTTCTGAAACACTTATTTTTTCTTTATCTTTACACATATGGTAAACTGTACTAAAATTTTCACACAATTATAGCGAAAACCAGATCTTCATCAAACTAAAGAAAACTTTGGCGAATAAATATCTTTACAGGAACTACGTTTCTTATCATTTCCAATATTGGTTGTTTGTGAGGTTTACCACATATAAAATATACGTTTGGCGTGGTAAATCACTTTAACTGGTTCTATAAAAATAATAATACAAGGCCAAATCAAGCTTTTAGTTACTGTGTCTTTTTCTTTTCAAAAATGGAAACGTAATTGAAAACGATAAGACTTTGATTTTAGTTAAAATGATATGAGTAAAATAATATGTAAATGGATTTTACATATTAAAAATACTAATTGTACTTTTTCAGCCTTTTGGTGATTTAATTTGTAATTAACAATCTGCAGAGGAAAGATTAAAAAATTAAAACTTTCAGGATTACCCAGAAAATTACAGTTTTTTTCCTTTGCCTTTTTTTCAGCTGAGTAATTCTAGAAATAACCATTAAGCATTTAAAATGTATAATCAAGTTAGTTATAACGTCAGGAGAGTTCTTTCGTCATACGTATGAGAATGCTTATACGCTTAGCAACTGTGGCAACTCGCCGACTGGACCATTCGTGAGGGAAGGAGGGATGCTAACGGGTTGTCATGGTAACGTAATTAATTGAAAGCGCACCAGGATGGGAGACAGAGAGAGAGAGAGAAGACATGGCGCTAGCTTCCCATCGAATGGGAGGCAAATGACTGATAAACTTGCAACTTGAAAATTGACAACAACACAAATTGTGACTGGGTGTACGTCTTCCTGTGCTTGTTTGTTTTCTCTTGAAGTTACCGCCTATGTTTTCATAAGAGAAAGAGAGAATGACTGAGCGAGAGAGAGAAAGGAAAGACGGACAGACAGACAGAGAGATTACGTCTTAAGATTAACGTAATTCCCACTGTATACTTCGAAATCCATTCTCGGAAATTGATGAAAGTAAATTTAAATCCGATTCTGTACGTTTTGGCCTAAAAAAAGGCATAAGATCTATCTTTTTAAATTAGGAAATTTCATAAGATTCAATTTCCGATACTCAAGTTTCAGCGGTTTCAGATATTAGATTAGGCACTCTACGTTCAGTTAATGTAAGGTGATAGAAAATTGTTGGATCATCAGACTCAAGCAGTCGTGAAAGATTTCTAAGAAAATGATTTTAAGAGCTAACTAAAATGGTTTAGTGAAAAAGAGAAAATTTATAGGTAACGACCTGCTTCTATGTATGGTAACCTAAAATAATAGAATTCTACCAATCCTTTTCAGTTTTCCTTTCAACTGGTTCTAAGTTTTCCTTTCAACTATTGCCAAACGAAAACTGGTACACAGAAACTGACTTCAATTTTCTAAAAACAGAGACCTCGATTACTTGACTGCTGTAGACTGATAGCACGAAAAGCTTTCCTTCTGTATTTTTATAATATATGCACTTTCGTGAGATTACAAAATTTCAACTTGGAAGAAAGAGTACACATAGTATTGTTATCATACAGAACTCCTACCTACATATCAGAAAGTAATTGTTAGAGCTCACAAATGCTTCGAAAACTTGTTATTTAAAATGTAAGTAAATTGTTTTATTCTAGAGTTAGTACACAATAAATTTGGAAGAGAGAAATATTTTTGTTACAAGATCGGATACTCTTTTAAAGTGGACTTTCCTCCCAAAAAAAAGAAGAAGAAAAAAGAAAATGTGCTCGAAAAGAGATTGGATCCATGGTAACTGTTTTCGGTAGGAATGTAATACTATTTAGATGAAATGTCCATTTTTGGAACACGAAAACGATGCAATAAAATGTTGAAATGCAAAAAGAAGCAAAAGGGATCATTTATTAATAAATATTAAAAAGAAATTAATGTTCTTATGAATGAAACCTTGATCTTTGTGGGAATTGAACCTGCTACGTTCCAGCCAGTGTTCCAACATTCTATTGCTTATGCCAGACAGCCAACTGCGAGAGAACGCCTTCGAAAAGGTCACTTCCGTCCTGTGAGGTACTTGAAAAGAACGTTCAAAGATTGCTTGTATATATATCTTGTTCTCGACGTCTTCGGGTATATTTTTGTCATTGAGAGAAATTATCAGGTCTTTTGTTGTCATTTTTCATTAACGCACACTGACGTTTTTCAATAACTTTCGCGGTAACAAATGACTAGTAGCGCTGATGCATTGTGAATCACTCTAGAAAGGTTATAAAAATCTCCATTTCAAGCTTGAGAAATAAAATACATCCCTAAAGCATCGAAATTCCTTCTGAAAAGGTCACATTTTCTATCGAAATCAAAAATGTTTCGTGAAAATTACTCTCTTAGATTAAAATTCAATAATTTACGTTGATATAATTTTCTCATCGAAAGAAGAATGAAAAATTCCGTTTTTCTCATTTAATCTGTATATAACTTTAAAGGTATATCACAATATTATATATGGTGAGAACTACAAAATGTAGTAAATATAGATTGTTACTCTCTCTCTCTCTCTCTCTCTCTCTCTCTATATATATATATATATATATGTATATTGGTGGGTACGTGTGCGTGTGTAGGCGTATATATGTGTGTTCCAGTATAACTCTAGAACACCTGGAGGAATTTGAACCGAACATAGTACACATATTAATTACTACCTGGAAATAAATCTATAGGGTTAACAGGTGACAAACTCAGTCAATAGATCATGATTGTCAGATATATCCTTCTAGGCTGAGCAACCCACACCACAATGTAATTTGCCGGGTTGACTACCTCCAAGTGGACAAAATGCCATTACTATGAATTCATTAGCAACGACTATCTGTTAGTTTCTCGATTCGACACCCCCGAAGGAGGGTGAGGGGGCGAAAAGCCTCTAGACTCCGCTCAAACGGGCGGGAAATCAACTAGTATTTAATATAGGAGACTGTGAATCAGTTGCCAGCTTCTGCCGTACCATGAAAAGAAAACAGAACTGACATATGGATGTGGAAGGGCATTTTACAATTTAATAACCTTTTTCCTAACGGATCTCTAATCTTTGTACTAATAGAGTTTCTTTTCCTCTAGAAGCTGACAAGTAAGAAATAATTAAATCCAAGATATAAAAAAAATATACGTGAACAGAATGTGAATTTACAGCTTACAAATACTTCTCATTAAAGCTAATTTTCTGTAATAACGTAAGTTAGAACATCAATCTCCATTAAAACTAACTACATTAATATTGTCTGACTCTCTACATCAATAAAACTATCTATATTAATATTGTTTGAATTTGTACTTGGCAGTCATGTCTAAAAAAATATAGTATGTTAAAAGAATTGTACACTTCGTATAAAAAATGCGACAGCGAACGAACTGCAGCTAAGCCACCCAAATGGTACCTTCTTATTCATAATCGTGTCAGGTAAACAGACCCTCTCTTTCTCCTTCCTTCGTCTTTCCCATACTAAAATCAGAAAACATCATGAGCATTTTTTTTCAACATATACATGTATTAGTATCTATAACATAAAAGAATAAAAGCGAGATGAAATAATAGATATAAGCTGACGGAGGAAGAAATTTAATCACAAACACAATGAAAAATTGAAACCGACGGATGTCTGTCAGATAGAGGCAGATAAATGAGAGACAGAGAGTGAGACAGATAGAAGAAGAAGAAGAAGAAGAAGAGCGAGTAAGGATAAAAATATGGAATTTAAAATTAGTAAAAAAAGAACCCAACATTATAAAGTTCAGTTCCCACAAATCTAACAGCAAGATAGAAATGATTTATGGATTTTATATTTTTTCAGGGCTATTCGAATATATAGACGGGCGCTTGAAAAATTCATTAAGTCACTTTCAAAACGGAGACCAAACTTGGTGGTTAGATTAAATACTCATGATTTTCAGCGAAACTGGAGAGGTTTGAGGCAAATTTGGGATAATGTCAAAAGTGTAACACACATGATATATTTGCGCGTGGTTCTGTTGCAAATTCGGTGGAGCTTGTTGAATGTACTGGTTTTAAATACATCGTAAACAGGGATTCCGCCAGGATTTTCAGACGGGGTGGGTGGGTGTAAAGTCAAAATTGAGAAGATGCAAGTAGTTTTGCAATGTTTCTATCGCCTTTGACGGCAAAAGGTTAAATTTAGGGGTAGTCTCGAGGATTTGAGGATGACACCCTCATAGGGGCCAGGGTCTGGCGGAATCACTGATTGTAACACACCCAGTAAATACCGTAGGCTATACCTTTTATTCCATACTACTAATGCAAATTGAATATAAAAAGAAAATGAATGAATGATAATTTTTATGCCTAATTTCTATCAGAAAGAACGAAGATTACGTATCCAAACTGTATCGAAATGAAAAGTTACAAATGTTCCAAAGCAAAATTACCATGTTCTTTATAGGCACAGTAGACCTTACGTGTTCCACATTTCAAACATGAAAAAAGAAACACATTTAATATTATGTTGATAAATTATAGGACGGAAACGAAAAATAGGACGAAATTTGTGTCAAATTAATATAAAAAAATCTTCTCTTGAAATAGCCAAAAAAGGGAGCCATTTTCAACTAATATCTTAAAATTTATCTGTTCCGAACATTTCGCTCTAGATTCCACCTATTGCGAATATAACGTTCTAATAATAACAACACTAATGAACTAGTGCTTATAACAAATCGTACAGATGAAATGAACACGGCAGGGCTGAAACGGATCACCGGCTGTCGGGGTATGCTGGTCAGGTTTTGGACTGTTATCGGATTTAGGATTCGAACCCATTCTGACCCGGTGATTCGATTTAGATCTGATAACCCGGAGGTTGAAGGAGAGATTTTAATTATTTCATTGTACTTGAACAGTGTTTGTTTCAGGGATGACCAGGATTGGAGATGTTACCCCGAGATCACGAAAAATACGAGGTCAAAATTCCGAGTTAAATAGATTTTCTAGACCGGGTCGATCAGGTTCCCGTGTAACTTATGTTTGGATCTGGCCCTATCACCGGATCATCGAAGGTGGCCCGGATTTGACTGTGGAACACGCACAAACAGAGAGAGTGTGTGTAAAATAAAATAAAAATAAAGATGAAGAGAGAGAGAGAGAGAAGAAGGAAAAGAGGAGAAAGACGCAGCGAAAACACGATAAGAATACATCAAGAAAGAGAGGAAGAGAGAATGACCAATTAAAAACATGAAAAGCACATTATCATTATGGTAAAGAAAACACACACTGTTTACTCGGATTCTCACCAGTGATGCTTCGTAAGTTCTCCAACCTGAGATGAGGATCTGTTTGCATACTTAGTTTATGCGAAAAAGAAACTGGCTTGCGGAGAATCAAACCAAGGCTTTTCAATTGGAAGTCTTTCACAATAGCGATACTCTACAGGGTTACACTCTACCCAAAACGTGTGTAACAAATCGTATAATGTTTCTTTCTAAGAATAATAACGTGAAAAGTGAATAGTTCAGATCAATGACGTGTTCTTAACTATCCTGGCAACAGCCGAGTCTTTATTTGGACTTTTCCAATCAACATTTGTAAATCATCTTACTATCTATATTGACTCAGGTGTTTCATTCCACAGTCTGAATGATTCTCCGTTTTTTAAAGGAAGTTATGGTTAGATTCTTCAAGTTCTTTGTAAACAACTTTGGCTTGAACAGGGTTTGAACCTATGTTGCCTTGTTTGAGTAATGAAAAGTTCAGCACGTTTTCCCTACTCCATCTTGCCAACTAAAGACAAAAGCCATGAATTACTAAGTTCAAATGCGAGGAAAATGTAACATTGAATTTGTGTTACATTTTATTTGAATGTGTTGTGTGGTTAATAAACACATATGTATGTATGCCCTTTTTGTCATGTCGAATTATGAAATGAATATATTATGGCAGTTTTAGGAACAAATCCAGTTAAGGGTACGTTTTGTCACATTAAGATACGATCATTTATTGTCTTTTATTTTAACGTAAACCAGCCTGAACGAAGCAATTGTCATTAGCAAATGGAGAAGTTAAAACATCAATTAAAGGTACTATAACACTTTGTACAAGATGACAAGTTGGACGTAACATAAATTTTAACTTTTGACAGTTTATATTGTAAGTATAAAAAAGTAATCACTTGCAGGCGATTCGAACCCAGAACTGTAAGGTTCCCACTCCAGCAAGAGCCTCTGGATTGAATTTGATTCGTTGTCATATGTCTATATTACCCGAAATTGTAGCTTTTTGTAAATTTTCGGAACGGACTTACTGGCTGAAGTCGCCTAGCATCAAAATTATCTCCACATTTTCAACTTCTGTGGAATAAGGAAAAAACTACATAAACATGCTATAGCGTTAGCGGTATAGAACTTGCCTCCATTGAATACTGTCCAGCCTAGACCCCATGGGCAATGTCTTTCAGGCACTTGATTATTGTACTTTTGATGCTCATGAGTATCGGTTCGAACCCCATATCTTCAAACATTTTTTTTTTACTTTTTCCAGCTACGTGAGATCGTTAAATTTTCGTTCTCTACCAATTGTTAAAGGCGTTTACATTAAAAAAGCAAATTGTGGTTGAATTTATTTGCAAATATTTATATAATGAAGAAGAGAATAAAGACAAAAACAAAAATTGTTTCTAAACGTTATCAATGATAATTGTTACTAACGACTAAACGAACAGCTGAGCTCCTAACGATGGAACCTATAGTTTTGGCTAAATTCTGTTCCGAATCACTCTGTTCAATAGTCATCCACGAACTTGAACAAATTTTACGCGCACCAGGAAGTAAGTAAATATTTTGTGTAACGCTATACACAAGCTTATTCGACAAAACCATGTATAGTACATTTCCCGACTTTTCTATATACGTTGGATCGATCCCTGCTCATGCCATGTGTGCTTTGTGGTGGGCAAACCGTGTGATCATGGGAGGAGTTTGTAGAGATACCCTAGGGGGCAATAAAATTTATTTTATTTATAAATTTCAAAGTTATCATTTAGAATGAAACATTTAAAGTCACTCAGAAATAATTGGGGGCAATCCCCCATAAATCCGCCCATTCGTGTGAGTGCGTTTTCTCGGGGTTCTCCCGTTTTCACCCACTTTCTTCATTCCACCTATTAATCCCATCTTCATTCATTCGGCCTGAGCCAAAGTCGCCTAAAAGGCCATAAAACTAAATTCAAAATTCAATTTAAATTCCATTTTATGCATGTACTCACTGTCCTTTATTATGGAAACGGAAGAGAAAATGGTACGCGAGCCTCATCTCCAAAGAATGATTCGCGAGATTGACGCTGTGTAAAATATATGTGCGTGGCGTGACAAGGATAGAAACAGTGATTTTATGTTCGTTGATATGACAATGTAGCAGTGAAGGCAGAATCATTTGCTGGAAGTCAAAACGTAAAACATTAATTGACGTTCACTTTAAATTTTCTGTATAATGCCAGAATAATATTTGTTATTTGAGATTATACCAACATATACTGGGCCACGATACTACAGACATTGGACTTCAATAAACAAATACTGGACAGTTAAGAAAAGTCCAATCGTAGGTTCAAGTTTGTGGGGTTTATTAAACTTAGTTGTTCGGATCCCACTTTACCAGAAACTAGTGGCATACTAAGGTGCTCAGGAGTTCATTTCGGCACTTTGTAACAATATTGTTACTGATGATGTTCAATAATTATATTGGAAGGAGGTTGGAAATAAATTCTTCCTGATAGGGAAGTTACTCATATCTGAAAAAATATTTTATGTAGAAAGCTTTCCACACGTCCATTATAGAAATGTTTTTAATTAAAAAACATTATCAACTTGTCAGTGTTCTTCTTCATATAGTATTCTTCTTCAAACACTATTGATAATTTACTTCCAAATATTGAATGCTGTTCTACAGGGAATATAAAACTGTCAGTTATCGGACGTTTCACTATAAAAATAATAATAATACTTAATCCTATAAGCGTGCCTTTGAATTTCCACGCCGTAAAAACTCTATATTGTTATTGTTTCTTTCATTTTTCCTGGACGGATATCAGTGGGCACTAACTTGTCTGTAAGTCATTGAATAAAAAAATTTTAGCATGCAATTTGGTTTAAACAATTTACAGGTCGAAGTTGGCTATTTCGAAAGATTAGCACTGAAATTAGTAATTCATGGTTTCTGCCTTTAGTTGGCAAGATGGAGTAGAGAAAATGTGATGGACTTTTCAGTACTAAAGCAAACCAACATAGGTGAAAAAACTGTTCAAGTCAATTTTTTTGCAAAGCGATCGTCAAGAAACTAATCATAACTTCTCAAAACGTAGAATCCTTCAGCCTGTCAAATCAATTGCCTGAGTTACTATACAGAGTTAGACAATTTGGGAATATTGGTTGTAAAAGTCCAGATAAAGCCTCTGGGGGTAACCAGGACAGTTACGAACACGTCATTGATCCGAAATATCCACTTTATATGTTAGTATTCTTCGAAAGGAATATTATACGATTTTTAAGCACGTTTTGGGTAGTATCGCTATCGTACAAGATTTCCAATTGGGAAACCTTATTTCTATTCCCCACCAGCCACAATCTTTTTCGAATAAACTGAAGTATGCAAACAGATCTTCATCTCAGGTTGGAGAACTTACGAAGCATCACTGGTGAGAATACGAGTAAACAGTATGTGTGTTCTTTAACATAATGATAATGTACTTTTCATGTTTTTATTGGTCTTTCTCTCTTCCTCTCGTGATGTATTCTTATCGTATTTTCGCGGCGTCTTTCCCCTCCTCTTCTTCTTCTGTATCTCTATTCATCTTTATTTGTATCTTACTCTCTCTCTTTCTCTCTTGTATCTTACTTTCTATCTCTCTGTTTGTGCGTGTTCCAGAGTCAATTTCGGGCCACTTTCGATGACACGGTGATAGGGCGTCACCCTAACATAAGTGACTCCGTAACCCGATTGACCCGGTTTGGAAAAGCTATTTAACTGGGAGTTTCCGCGGCGTATTTTTCGTGTTCTCGGGGTAACATCTCCGGTCCTGGTCACCCCTGAAAGAAACACTGTTCAAGTGCAATGAAATAATTAAAATCTCTCCTTCAACCCCCGGGTTATCAGATCTAAATCGAATCACCGGGTCAGAATGGGTTCGAATCCTAAACCCAATGACAGTCCAAAACCTGACCAGCATCCTTTGGCACCCATTTCACTTCTGCCGTGTTCATTCCATCTGTGCAAACTGTCATAAACACCAGTTTATTAGTGTTGTAATTATTAGAACGTTATATTCGCAATAGATGGAATCTAGAGCGGAATGTTCAGAACAGATAAATTTTAAGATATTAGTTGAAAATGGCCCCTTTTTGCCTATTTCAAGAGAAGAAATTTTATATTAGTTTGGCATAAAATTCGTTTCCGTCCTATAATTTATCAACATAATATTAAATGTGTTTCTTTTTTCACGTTTGAAATGTGGAACACGTAAGGTCAACTGTGCCTATAAGGAACATGATAATTTTCCTTTTGAACATTTGTAACTTTACATTTTGATACAGTTTGGATACGTAATCTTCGCTCTTTCTGATAGAAATTAGGCATAAAAATTGTCATTCATTCATTTTCTTTTTAAATTCATTGCATTAGTAGCATGGAATAAAATGTATAGACTACGGTATCTACTGGGTGTGTTACAATCAGTGATTCCGCCAGACCCCGGTTACTAGGGGGATGTCATCCCCAAATCCTTGACAGTACCCATAACTTTAACTTTTTTGCCGTCAAAAGGTGATAGAAACATTGCAAAACTACTTGCATCTTCTCAATTTTGACTTTACACCTCCAACCTGAAAATCCTGGCGGAATCCCTGTTTACGATGTATTCAAAACCAGTACATTCAACAAGCTCCACCGAATTTGCAACAGAACCACGCGCAAATATATCATGTGTGTTACACTTTTGACATTATCCTAAATTTGTCTCAAACCTCTCCAGTTTCATTGGAAATCATGAGTATTTATTCTGACCAAAAAGTTTGGTCTCCGTTTTGAAAGTGACTTAATGCATTTTTCAAGCACCGGTCTATATATTCGAATAGCCCTGAAAAAATATAAAATCCAAAAGTCACTTCTATCTTGCTGTTAGATTTGTGGAAACTGAAATTCGAATAGCCCTGAAAAAATATAAAATCCAAAAGTCACTTCTATCTTGCTGTTAGATTTGTGGAAACTGAACTTTATAATGTTAGGCTCTCTTTTACTAAGTTTAAATTCCATATTTTTATCCTTACTCACTCTTCTTCTTCGCTCTCTCTCTCTCATTTCTCTGCCTCTTTCTAACAAACATCCATCGGTTTCATTTTTCCATTGTGTGTTTAATTTCTCTCTCCATTAACTTATATCCATTGTTTCGTCTCGCTTTTATTCTTTCATGTTATCGATACTAATACATGTATATTTTTTAAAAAATGTGCTCATGATGTTTGCTGATTTTAGAATGGAAGAGACGAAGGAAGGAGAAGGAGAGGGTCTGTTTAGCAGACACGATTATGGATAAGAAGGTGCCATTTGAGTGGCCTAGCTGTACGGCGTTCGCTGTCGCAATTTTTTTGATGCGAAGTGTACAAAGGGAAAATGTAAGAGGACATGATCGTAAAAAATAAACATGCATAAAATTTTATACTTAAATATAGAACTTGCCGGATAAAGTGTATAACAACCGTGAACCCCGACATAATTGAAGACCTGAATTGAAAAACATCCCAAGTTCACCGGGGTATATTTTTCATTAGGAACGAAAACCAGTCCAAGGTCACTGTATGTTGTCCTATTCAGTGGAAATTATTTTGTATTTTAAAAGGGTTTCTGTGGTGGAATTAGAAGGCATGTCGATAGTCATTGGAACATAGATACCGACGAACAGAAAAAAATACAATTACGAAAAAGTGGTCTTGGGATGTTTTTCAATGCACGTCTTCAATTATCTCCGTCGGATTTTTTATGAGTTCTTCTCGGAATTTTACTCATTCCATTTCCGATACCAGAATAATGTTCCAAGTATTGATAATTTTCTTTTCGACATTTGCTTATCCTACGCATGTCAGTATATTGGTACCAGTCTTAATGACTGAACAGTTCGAATCTGAAACACCTGTATGATACTACTGGAAATATGATCCTTTATTTTTGAAACGTGATAAGGAGTTTTGAGGGAACAGGTCGTGGGAAACATTTGGAGTCCTGGTAGCTTGGGCAAGTGTCGTGACACTTCCGATACAATCAGATACAGCTCCACCTGAAATTTCAGTTTTAACGCGTCAATTCAAACACAGTTCTGAATCATGTCATTCATAATATTACCGCGTTTGTGTAATTTGCGACGGAGAGTAATTTGGTCGGGACAATATTTATGTTTAAATATGATCATATGTTTTGATATTTAGAAAAATACATTTTTCTAAATATCTTCTCTGTTAATATTACTCTTCTCTGTTAATACTTGCACTTTTTCTCTGTTAATATTAAAAGTTCCTTCAATCATTTCATTTTTCGGTTCTGCTTGGTTACATTAGACCTAAATGGCATTTAAATAGACCATTATGCGAGAGATTGCACATACAATAAGTGTTACATATCAAAGTTAATAACAGTTCGCTCTATGGTGAACAGTAGACTGCCCGTAAATATATTAATTAATGTTAGTGAATACAGGAAACAAATTATAACAATTCACATTTAATGACGGTGAAATAGTTTTAAAATTAAAAAAGCTTGTTTCAACACTCTTATACCAATGAGAATACATCAATACTTTTCTTGGAAATTGATTACTTTAACTTTAGTGGTGGCTTCATTTAATTACTTCCATTCACCTTTGAAATGAAACGAAACCGTAAAGTTTTGAATTTCTACGAAAACTGAATGGAACTTAACAAATTGAAAACAAACTATATTATGGAACAATGGAACTTAACAAACTATAGCGTCCTTTAACCCAGCCCCCGAAGTCTTGTAGCATCGGGTATCATTTCGACACTAGAGAGGCATGCAAGTTGTTGTCGGCCTCTGACTGAGATATACCACGGTTTTCCTCCGTTTCGCATGCAGACGCTAATATGGTATCTAGACTAAGGCACTAGAAGCCCGGTTCAGTCCCAGCCCCGTTCTCGGAAGGGTGCTCAGCGAGGGACGTCAAAGTCGACCTTTAGCGACCTTAAGCGACAGCTATCTGCACAACCCGTGTCATATTCAAAATATTAATATACATAAATACTACAGCATCCTCATCAAAGAAACGTCGCACAAAGTGTTCGGCTTTAAGAAACAGAAATTCTTCTATAATTTATAGAAGTGTTATACATTCCTTAAAAATTGTAACATGTTCAACAGCTAACAAAGCCGTGGCTGAAATTGAAAAAATGAACTACTAATGCTGTATTTTTCTTCAGTTTAAGTTTAATTAATTCATTAGCAATAAACAATTCATCGATTAGCCCTTTATTTGCATGAGACTGTTGAAATATCTTATATTTGGTTTAAAAATATTTTATGCTTATTAAAAGTGAATTATTATTTTTCCCCTTTATCCACTCAATATTATATCATTAAATATTCATGCGCAATTCTTATTGTATTTCATGATTAATGGCCTATATTAATACCATTTTGATATAATACATGTCTTCCAAGTTCCGAGCAGAACCGAAACATAAATTTGAATTTTATTTATATCCTTTAGGCATCGAAGACTCAGGCCCGGATAGGGGAGGGGAAAGCATTCGGGAAGTGTCGGCCATGGCCTATGTTACTAATATTTTTCTCATCCCTTTTATGGTGCGAAGTCTGGTTCTGAAGTAAAGGCATGCTTATAGGCTTTAATTCGATGCTGGCATCCCTGATTGGATCTTATGTTGGAGCTATTAAAGCTGCTACTTTGATTTTTCTCTTCTATCTTGTCCTTCTGGTACTGAACAAAGTTGCTGATAGATGGTAGTGCGATAAGGTGCTATTACTTTTGGGTTTATGCTCTGCTTTGCCAAAAGAGTAGGGTCTAGCAGTCAGACCTCTGCTGCATATTGTCATAATGAAGTTCAGTTGGGCCTCGACTCTAAGCCAATTATGGTCCACTTGCAATATGCCGCTATCGTCTTTTTAAAAATATACTTTAGTTCTTTGTTTGTACTCATTAATATTAGATCCCCTTTTCCCTTCATTTATACTTTTCAATATTTTATGGTACACAATTTTCAAATGTTTTGGCAATACATAAAAATATATACGATGTTAGAATGATCACTAACGAAGAGCATCTCCTTCGCATATTAATCGATATCCGAGTGCTTGCGGTTGAAAATAAATACAATATTTACTCGAATATAAACGCCCCCTAAAAGGAATTGATTTACACTTTATTTTTTTTTTACACTTATAAGAACCTTTATGCCTCGGCAGATACATCCACATTCTCAACATAGTCTCCATTAAGAACTACACACTTGTGCCACTGATGTGGCAACTTCTCTATGTCCTCTGCGAACCACTTTTTCGGAGTCTGTCACATCCACGTCCGGACAACGTCTTGCAGTTCCTGGAAGTCGGCGAAATGATGTCCACACAGCGGTTTCTTCAATGGCCCGAAGAGGTGGTAATCAGAAGGGGCCAAGTCAGGAGAATAAGGTGGGTGTGGAAGCACCTAGAACCCCAGCTCATTAATGGCAGTCGTGGTTGCCCGACTCGTGTGGGGACGAGCGTTGTCGTGTTGCAGGAGCACACCTTTCGCCCATTTTCCTGGTTTCTCCCCGACAATTTATGATATTAGGTTTCTCCCCATAGTTAGGTAATTTTCTCCTGTATTCACTGTCTATTCATTCGTTACCTCTGAAGGTAATACCAGAAGATTATATTACCCAGTTACTGCAGTATACCGCAAAACTTCTCGTCTTTAAGAATTTCCTTCATATTTTCCCCAATAATTGAGTTTCTATATTCTTCAAATCCATCATTTAGCTGGCAAAGTTATAAAGAAAGTTCAGGTGTACCGACTTCACTACATTCACAGTCTGGATTCGTTTTAAGTCCTAGTAAATAAAGTTTACAATTGTATGGATCTTGACCATATAAAATGTGAATAAGTCCCTTCTCTGGTTTTAGATGTTTAATTTCTAGTCTTTGACTAATTAAAAGTAGTATAGGGAAGTCTTCGTCCTTTCGTGCTGCTATCCGAAAGCCATTCTTTCATGATCCAGTTATCAATATGTGACACCTCATCAACTTCTGTTCCCGTCGAATTCATTATTTTAAGCTTCCGTACCTTTTCCCACCAATACATCATTCCTCTTCTTATAACTTGTAGATGGAGTTGGACTGCCCCCAAGGCGACCTCAAGAGAGTTCTTCTAGGTGGTTCGGTATGCACCCATAAGTCTTATAAGAAGCTTACATTTACCACTGTCCATTTTTCTGCACACGATTTGTCAGTCAAGAGTTTATTACATCAAACACTAGCGGTGTATGTGGCAATTGGCATTAAAATTGAATTGTGGTATGATTGTGTTTCATGATTTTTAAAAATTCATTTGTTAGATCTTTAGGTAACTTATGACTCAGTCCGAGTGGATATTATGACCAGAAATCGAACCGACGACCACAAGAATCAGAGGTGAGCGCTCTTGCATTGAGCCAAGCGGCCCACTATATTGTTTTAATGGGTATGATACATGGTTAATTTACTACTATTTTAATTTTGATGAGAATGATAGGATTGTGCACACTGTTGCGTATACTTTTTTTTCTATCGGTTGTTATTCAAATACTTCGTTTATATAAAAATGATGTACATTTATACGAATGTTGATTAATACATTATTTCACACAATATCCCATCAAATCTTATTAGAGAAACTTAAGTATTATGGATTCATTGATCAAAGTTTAGATTTTTTCAGTCCTATTTAAAAAATATATATCAATCTGTGTATTATAATGGTGAGTCTTCTCAGTATCTAAAATTAAGTTCGGGAGTACCTCAAGGTTCCATACTTGGACCTGTTTTTTTTTCATATTATATATAAATAATTTAGCGAAAAATGTAGACAGCAACGCTACTCATAACCGGAAATAATATTTTTTTCTGCTTTAAACAACCTGACTATTGCAAACTCAACTGTAGAGAATGGACATTTCCGTTTTCCCCGTCCTTATATATTTTACAGTTTGTTTGTGTACATCGAATTAAATAACATATAATGTTTTTTTAAATTTCAGAACTACGGTTTTCCGTTACGTAGAAATATAGCATGAAATACTGATAATTCAATCTCCTACGTCATACAACGAAAATCATCCTCTGATTGGTTTGACGTAATCAATCCGTTGTATTTCCGTAGCTATATGCTTCTCCCTATGTTACGTTCCTTATTCAGAAGTTTGAAGACAAAAAAAAAAAGAGAAAGAACATTTACTTCATCACTTAACGAAATAATTAATGTACAAATCTGCAGAACACACTTCAATAAGTTTAAACATGTTTTTAATAACAGAAATTGCTCGAAACATCACTCGTTCGTGCAACTGATGACATCTTGTAAATTTAGCTCAGTTGGACAGTTCGTCAGTGGTTAGCAAGCGGAACGGTTCTCTCTCCGCTTGCTCGTAGTTTCACGAGCTGTAGTGGTGTGTGTTGGAAGTCTGAGCGTAGTCTCCGATATAGTGTTTGTGTATAGATACTTTTGATTTATTGCGATACATTATAGTAGTTTTTTTTTTTCGATATAAATGGCGAATCATGAAGAACAAGTGGTGCGAGAAAATACTTTGAAAGTTGACTTTAGTAATTTTCCTCATCGTCCCCATATTATTTCGATACATGATATGGTACATGACTGCCTATGTCTAGCACCTAATGAAGTTGTTGCTATAGAAATCTGCCATTACTTGAAGAAAGCATTTATAAAATGTGTTAATAGTGAAGTAGCTGACAGGGCGTTACAAGAACGTCAAGGTGAAGTAATTTATATTGAGAATGGTACAAGATATAAACTATCTATTGAACTAGAACGTCCACCGGAACCTAGTTTCATATTAACGACCGTACCTCTTGAAATAACGGATAAGTACATTGCTGAATTTTTTACAGTGTATGGCGTGGTCTCCTCCGTGAAACCCCGTTTTTACAGTTACGCTATGACGTGTACAGTGGTAAAAGACAGATTTTCTTTGAGAAATTACATCGTGTTCCACCGAGATTTGTTCGCATGTTGAACTTTAATGTCCAGGTTTTTTCGACTGACAATTCTATTCCCCAAAATCCTCCTCAGTCTATCACATTTACCCGTTCTGAGAAAGAGCAAGATCCAAATCTCGTCATAAACTCTACAAATTTCCCTACAGTACAGCAAAGCTTGCAACAAAGCGAAAGCAGTGACCTTCAACCAAGTTTGATTGCTCCTGTTCCATGTGCGCCGGGATGCAGCGTCACTAAGGATGTACATGACATTGTATCGCCTGACAGAACTGCTGCAAGTGTTGTGAAGGGCAGTAAAGCACAAAACGGCTCGTCAGATAGTTTAATTGTCAGTGATTGTGATGCGAATGGCCAGTTATCGTCTATGAATGAGGCACCTAATAGTAGCGTAAGTGTTTCTAAAGACGAATTCTTTTATGAAGTGGCAAGTGTGAGTGATCAACCAATTGATAAAGAAGATATCAAGCATCCCACTAATATTCTAAATCAAGAGGACGAGAGTATCGGTGAGTTACACAAGGAAGATATATCTTCAGGGGAGGAGAAAAGGGGAGGGTCTGACTCCAGCCCTTTTCGCAGTACACGATTTAAACGGCCCAAGGTAAGTGCCACATCTCAGTTGATTAGAAAGAAAACAACTCGAAAATCCAAGAACTAACACCTATCTACAAGAGAAGAGGAAGGTAGTGGTCCGGACCTGTTTTCTAAGTACCTTGCCCCGTGTCAGTGCCTACCCTCAGAACACCATTGCATTCATTTTTCTTTGCATTTTGCTTAAGTGTATGATAGACCATTTGGCATATCAGCACATCTCATTCAAAAATGTATTCAAACGGTGTTGGTTGTGGACACAAAATCAAGATGGCAGTATTTCGTTGTGTAGTAATCGTATGCTTACTATTAGATAGCTTCAAACTTTCAGGCGCCAATATATCATTCGATATGGCTAATAAACAAAATTTATATAATTTCAAGGTCGCGACGTTTAATGTATGTAAAGCGTATAGTGAAAAAACTAATCGTATTATTACCAAGTATGTGCAAGATTTGGCCATACAAGTTATTGCGTTACAGGAGATTAGCCACAATAATCTGCAGATTCCTAACCTTACCTATATAAAAAATTATAATGTAGAGTACAAAGTAGGTTGCAGTTTTGCGATCCGTAATGACATTGATTTTGAAGAAGTTTTTAAAACTCCAGACGGACGCATATTTTGTATAAAAATTGACGAATTACTTATAATTAATGTATATATGCATAGTGGATCCGAAGGTCGACAGAAGAGAGTTCGTTTGTTTCTGGAGTTAGCTATGTATCTCCAATCCATAAAAAGAGACAACTTAGTGCTTGTTGGAGATTTCAATTCCATCTTTGAACGGCCGGCCTCGACATCAACGAACAATTTTAGTAAAGAGTTTGAACAAATTATGAAAACTTTTCAATTATGTGAAGTTTGGCAAATATTGAATCCAAACAAAATGCTGTATACGTATATTACTAACTTATGTAAGAGTAAGCTCAATTATATCATAGTGAGCTCAGATATGAAAAAGAGGTTATGCACTATAAAAGCCTATAAATTAGCGTGTTCTGACCATTGCTCCTTAGTAGTGGATTTTAAATGGGGGATACATTTATTTATGCGTAAAACATATACATGGCGTTTAAACTATGATTTTTTGTGTGATGTAAATTTTCAAATATTAACACATCAAGTGTGGTTAGAGATTGATAAATATTATCGCACACCTCAGACACTTTTACGTGTTTGGGAGAAAACAAAAAAACGTTTCAGGAATGCTTATAAATCCTTTACATTTAACCATTATGAAGACAAAAGAAACCTGTTAAATTTTTATCAGGAGTTATTACAAGCATACAATGAGAAGGCCATGCAAGACGTCGTTTTTTTACCCAAAGTTAGGAAAATTCAAGGACAGATAAAGTTATTGCTTAACGATTGTGTTCGGGGTCTGACTAAGCGCAACCAATTAAGGAAATGTGGTATATCTGAGACTATAAATCTTGCTAATATTCTTATGGACCGTAAACGCAAAGAAAAGAACTTTATAAAGAAATTCCGTAATGAAGCTGGCCAAATCTTTGAAGGACAAGACATTTTTCACGGTATTCGTGACCAATATTTATCCTTATTTCAAAACGGGACAAAAGGGGATGTGGATGTGTTATCTGTTTTCAATTTAGTCACTACCCATGCTTTCAGAGGAAGATGGAGGCTCTTTGCAAGCACCTTTTACGGAACATGAAATTAAGGTTGCGATACAACAATTACATAACACGTCAATGGGGGGAGAGGTTGGTCTTAATAGTCAATGGATGAAACAAAATAATGAGAAAATTGTTGTCCATTTATTGTCTGTTTTTAACACTTTCTGGCAAGCCCCTAAGGGCGATACCGATTTTTTTACATCTATCGGTGTACTGTTAAAAAAAAATAATAATGGCATAGCATCAGTAGACAATTGTCGTCTTATTCATCTATAAAATTGTGATACTAAAACTTTCCTTAGATGCGTTGTTAATAGACTCCATCACATCATTCCTAAATTATTACATCCATGTCAAAGTGGTCATAAAGGGACTAACCCTATCTATGTTCATCTCATGAACATCCGTGACGTGCTAATGCATGCACATGAAGGGGCCACAATACCTTTACTTTTACTCAAGACTGATTTTCGTAGGGCGTACGACACCGTGAGCCATAGCTATTTATTTAAAGTACTAGCCCTTATGAATTTTCCGCTAAGGTTCATAAACATGGTGAAATGGGTTTATGCCAATAATGTTCTCAGTGGTGTCACATTTATACAAAATCCTTTAAAATGTATTTTTTACGCTGATGATGAGACTTTTCTGGCTAGAAATGATCAAGAAATAGACGACATTTTTCATGTTATACAAGCTTTAGCTAATATTTCTGGTATTGTGCTTAATCCTCTGAAAACACAGACACTTAATCTAAAAGCTAAGATACAAGATATCAAGTTACACCGGCTTAATGTAAAACAATCTATTACTATACTTGGTGTGGAATGGTATAGTGACTTTTCTCAAACTGTCACAAATGCAGAAAATAGGATATTAAAAAGGTTTACCATTGATACGCTAACATATAAGAGTTGTCTTACATCGTTACTAGATAGGGCTAGATTTTTGAACATTTTTGTCTTCAGTAAGATGTATTATCAGTTACAATTGTTTCCTGTATCCAACAAATTTTGGGCAAAAATACATAAATATGTCGGATACTTTTTATGGTATCAACAAATTCTTAGAACACCTCGTTATCTATTGTATAAAAATATAGAGGATGGAGGTATTAATCTGAAAAATATCCAGTTACAAGCTAACGCACTCTTATCTCACAGATTATTACAAGTATTGTGCTTGTGTACTGACAATTTGTTGTCAGATGTAACATTAAGAGCCTTAAGGGATATTGATGATGTTGCCCCGGTTGACATAAATTCCATTAGGGGTCCTATGAAATATTTTACTACAACCATACTTGATTTTGCATATGCGGTTATAGGTAAAATTCCAATGGAATTATATTCAGTTAAAGATTTCTATCTCCAGTATTTGAATACAGAGATAAATAAGGTAGAAAAACAATATGTTCCAAATAGTGAAACATGGTCTTTATTATGTCAGAATTTGGCTGTTTTAAAATTTGATTCAGTTTTACATCATCATATGTTTATACAAATATATCATTTGGAATCTTATGGGTGCAATTTGTACAAAAAAGGTATTCGAGAATATGAGGCATGTAGTAAATGCAAGAAAAAAGAAACGTATACCCATAAACTAATAGAATATACTGATAAGGAAGACATTTGGAAAAAAAAATTCTTACTATATTGGGTCGTATCTTGCGAATCAGTGTGACAGACTTAACTTGTGAAAAAAATATTTCAAGATCCATTCTACAGAATGTTTCCTAAATCGAAACAAAAATTTACGATGTGGTTCATCGCTCAGACTTTATATGTTTTAAAATTTGAAAGTGAAATGATTGATGCCCGATGGTATGTTGACTATTTATTACACAAATATCAGCAATTGAGTCTCGAACAGAAAGTGCCTGGCTTTGCTTCCTATTACAAAGCGTTATATTGAACGTTTATTTATGTGTATGTACAGTATAGTTACCTGAGTTTAAGTTTTGTAATCTTTTGGTTATGTTCATTAAAAAAAAAAGTTGGTAAGCGCATGCAACTTTTAATTTTTTATACTTTCACCTAAGGCTGTTCGAATCCTATCAATGGCCGTGTTTTATTTTACTTCACGAAACGCAAGAGTAACTTCAATGTGAAAGTTTCAATTTACGTTTTTGTTTCTTACATGCTTTTATTATTATTTTATACAATGCCATATTAAAACTATTCAATATATTCACGGGCTACAAGTACGTTAAATTGTTAACAGATGGCAGTAACGAACTCTATTAATTCATGTGCTTTTAAGTTCTTGAAAAATACTTCACTAGCATTCATTAAAAAAGTATACGATTGTCGGATGTAAAAAACCACATTTTTTACAGAAAAAAGAGGCAATTCTTTTTAAATACAAGAGTTCTAAAGAGCATTATTAGAAGATATCTTATGATTTAATCACGAAAATGAAAAAAAAAGATCTGATATAAATTAGTGTTGAAGCTACCAAACTATATCAATATCTTTAAAAGTATTAAAAGTAAAACTCAATTTTAAATGAATAAAACGAACTAAATGACGTGTTAAGGCATACAGAAACGCTATTCACCACTTATACTATTTCTTTCGATCCATTTTTGCGATCTCTTTTTAACAATACTAACAAATCAAATAGCATTTGTATGTCAATGACAAGCGGTCGGAAGACTGATTACGTCATAACATGGCGGCGCCCGATTAAGCGCAAGGCTGAGACTCTTTTGAAACAAGTCATTATAACTCTTGATAGATTCATCACAGAAAGAAAAGAAAATGTTTTCCGTAGTCTGCTTTAATAGAAGAATTTTTTATTGCAATAAAAAAATACTACCGGAAATGTCCATTGGTGCTCAGCAAACCTTTTATGTGTTAACAAAGATAAAACAGACAACCTAGAGTTTTATTTAACCAAGAATAAAACTGATTCCATCAACTCAGTAAAGTTCTTAGGAGTGTATATACAATTTAACCTTAGATGTAACTATCACATTGATCATTTATGTAAGAAATTGAGCAAAGGTATTTTCATGCTTAAAAAACTAAAACTGGGCGTCACTGAACAGGTACTTAAAACTGTTTATTTCGCCTATATATACAGCCACTTAGCTTATGGCATAATAATCTGGGGGAATGATCCAAATGTCAAAAAAATATTCTTAAAAAAAGGCCATTAGAGTAATTTGTAATGTGGATAACAAAACGTCATGTAAACCTTTATTTCAAACACTTGGTTTATTAACAGTGCCATCTCTATATGTATCAGAATGTTTAATGTACGTGAAGAATAACCTTAGTCAATTAGAAAGTAATGAATCTGTTCACAGCCACTTAACAAGGCACAGCACAGATGTAAGAATTGGTCAATGTAATTTAAGTACAACTACAAATAGTTTTGTTGAACTGAGTAAAAAACTATATAATAACCTTCCTAAGAAAGTCAAAGACGTAGAAATAACAAAATTTAAAAATGTTATGAAGCCTAAGTTAACTGCATTGGCTGTTTATAGTGTAGACGAATTTCTTGAAAATAACTCCCAAATCTGAATGTAACTATACTCTAAAATGAAGATGCCATACATTGTGTATAACTATATTAATGTTCCGGCAATAAAACAATTTGAATTTGAATCCTATCGCGGGAATGGACAGAATTACTTAGTATACTATTTATTATGCAGGTATGTGAAAAATACTTAGAGAAATGAATGCTCAGATATACTTTAAAGAAGGAGTATGATTTTCTGGGAATACATCGAGCGGACCTACTGTTATGTAGTTGGTGTATTTAATTACTGTTTAATATTCTATTAAATATATGTTAATTGATGATGGAGTTTACCACGATTATTTCAAGTATATTTGGAAGATACATATAATACTATATGTCATATAGTACGGATGAACTAGAGCTACTGCCCCGTTGTTTTATAAATAAAATACAAGTGCTCCATTACTTGGACGAATATATTATATGTGTTTCGGTTTAGTTATTATTAGATAACGAATAGTTACGCATTTAAAATACTTAAAATATGCACTGAAAGGAGCAAAATATCCACTTTCCAAAACACCTTAGCTTCTTGTAAATGCTTTTTATTCCAGTTGCTGCTAAATACTTCATATTTAAATACGTTCCTTCTTAATTTAGTTCATATGATTTAACATTGTAACATTTGCTGGTTTTAATACTTTCACTTTCAAATACACTTGTTCAAAAACTCAAAATACACTTGTTCAAATACTCAAAATACACTTGCTTAGAACAACACTTATTTCGAATACAGATATTTTTATTAAAAGGAAAACAACATCTTTTTTATGGTGTCATAAATTTTCAAGCTTGAAAATTCTGTTTACGGCAAGAATGTATTTGTACACGAACTCCGAATAAACTCGTTCTACTTCACTCCATACAATGGAGAATATTTATTGGAACGATATCTTATACGTCAAGCTCAAAGTCATCTGCAGACTGTCCATGTCTCGTATTTTGCTTCTCTAGGCAGAATTTCGGATCCAGAAGTTAGTTTCGGAAAGGGTCCACAGTTTCTTTCAGGGGCATAGGCTTGATATGTATACGAAACATACGAAATTTCATCTAATTTTATACAGAAATCCGAATCTCGACATGGTTTCTGATATCCTGGCCCCTCCCTGTGGATACGCCTCTATCTCTAGGTACAGTCCTACAGAATCTTGAAGCATGCTCAGCGCATTTTTTGTATCACCTATTATTTCCATGTTTCGTTTGTAGTCGCTTTTGCTCTGGAATTCGCAAGATGTTTATGGAAATTATTCATAAATAAATTTGAATAATTTAGGTACCACGCATTTTTCTAAAAAAAAAATATAGTTGAAATATGCATTTGAACATGCAATATGATTAAGTTTCCGAGTCATAGTTATTACGTGGTATATGTATTGGGACTATTACTCTTTACGACTGCAAGTGTAATCATTAAAAGGAACTGAAATACTTTGACTAATACCAAGACAGATAAACATTATTTTATTGGCGCAAAAGAATTATTATGCATTCTCAAACACAGTTAGAAAGGTTCACACTACGTCAAATTGATATAGATGTGTATATAGACCAATCATTTGATACTTATTGCGAAGCTTACAGTATTCCTAAGGAAAAACGAGCAATCAATGTTGTTATTAACCAGCATTATTCATATGCAGTGTTACGGGATATCGTTGCACCTAAAGATGTAAAGGAGCTGTCCTTTGAGTTAATTAAATCTAGTCCCAAAGTACATTACCTTATGAAGACCAATGTAAAAGTAGACAAGTTCAAATTTCATTCACTTATGCACGCAGAATTACAGTGATCTCAAGATAACATAATGAGTCTCAGAAGACAAGCAGTCAAATGTATCTTGAATTTATTAAAACAGAAATTTGACCTATAACCAAATGTGAAAACTTGTTCTTCGTTACAGGGATGGTGAAAGATCTGAAGGTTCTTTAAGTTGACCATTAGGCACAAACCTTTCCAAATTTGCTTGCTGTTCTAAGAAATGTGGACTAAGAATTTTATGTGAAAACCCTTTGTTATCTATCCATTCAACTTTTTTTTTCTTTGATCATCTACCTGAATCTGAATGTCATTTTGCTCCAAAGTTATCCTCTGAACATATTCATTGTTTTTGATTCGTGTTCTTTTCAAATCTCTTGATGAGTCAGGCGTATATATAATTAAAGCTAACTTATGTATATTTGTTTCTATATCTAGTGGGTATGATGATTTCTATCTGCTTTTTCTGCTTGGTTTGTCCACTAATTATCAAAGACGTGGTCAGACTTACTTGTTAATATTGTTAGATAGAAAAAATATGGAATACTATATATAGTAATATCTATGGCGAATGACGTCATAATCTTTAATTTTCAGTCTACCTCTATATATTTATATCTTGACTTAGAAGTTTCAAGTTGAATCAGCTGACTGTACAAAATATCTGATCTTTAAGGAAAGAAGCTGATTATTGTTTAGAGTGAAAATGTTTATATATTGATTTATATCTTCTAAGTGGAATATAACGATTTATGGATAATGGCCATTATGATACGTAGAAGTTTAATAATAGAAGATGAGTTCTACGGGTAAACAAGAAATACGAACTAATGAATTTAGATTACAGGTTTCAAATTTTGTTTGACATACAACAGTGTCAATAAGTTTTACCACTGAGTTGATGTGTAAGGAAAATGCCAATTCTATTTACCATTCATTGAAGGATTAGTGTTGATATTTACTTTGTGTTATTTTACTGTTGGACAGTATCTAGTTGGATATATACTTAACCTAATCTAAAAGCTACAGATTGAATGGAAGTGTAAGTTAATTGCATGCTATGAACAATCTAAAGCAAAGTAACCTAGCGAAATAGCTTGTGATCAAATTACATATTGTAAACTAACCTAATTACTTTGCATGCACTATTGGATTGAAATGGTAATATGGTATGAATCTCTAGATGCTAATGAATTCTAACTACTTTCCGGCTAATTCTGTAATTGATGCAATAATAAACATATTAATATTTGTGCTGTTCAAATTGTTCTTGGATCTAACAACATCTAACCTACTTGTAGTGGGTTTTTCTATCTTAATATTTACTCATTGTTTTGGGTTGTTAGACACTATTTGGCGAGGAACATTTTTTGGCGACTTCAGATAGAGGTTTCGAAAATCATACTAACAAGTTTTGGTAACCAACATCTGTACAAGCTATTGCAGAGTAAGATGGCTATGTCAATTATGAATTTTCATACCTATGAAGGCGAGAAAGATAACGTAGAAAGTTATCTAGCCAGATTAATTTTACACTGCAAAGAACATGATGCCAAAAACGAGAAAAAGCAGTTTTGCTTTTAACTTCAGTGGATGATAATGTGTTTCAATGGATGCAGCAACAATGCAGTCCCAAACTATTACCAGAACTAACCTTTGAAGAGCTTCAAGATATCTTATTAAAACTATTCAAACACATGTAGCAGAATTTATTTTCGTCGCTGCTACAGTCATCAGAGCTCCTGCCCATCTACTCTTTTTTTCTACCGCGCAAGCTGGAAGAGAGGACATTGACCTACATTTCTTCTCTTACTCTCCCTCTCTGTTCCATCACACTCAGTTGTATTTTGTTTCAAGCAGTTTCCAGTTCACCCACCTACTTGGCCGACTTGGACTCGTCCATCTTCAGTTTACCAAAACCGGGATTTCCCTCGAGTTTCAGAAAGATCGTCGATTTTCTCGTAGAAATTTCACTGACAGACGCTTTCTGTGATATGCAAGGGTGAAAAAAATATAAAGATTGTGTGAACACTACGTGTGCAGTGTTTAGTACTCTAGTTTAACAGAAAACTTGAAAAACACACTCCCCCAACCCCTATTTCTATGTATTTTGTATGGTAACGTCACGGAAGTCAGTCGAAGTGAGGATATTATGCACTCTGCAGGGCTACTTAAACAACAACGCACTACGAATGCTCCAAACTGGGTTCGAACAGCGAATCGTCATTGGACAATTTTGAAGAAATAACGGTGTAAAGGGTGTGAAACGCACTTGGCGGCCAGAGAAAGCGCGAAAAACTACCTGGGATGCAACATGGAGGAATTAAAATAGAAGGAGACGCCCAAATGTACCCCTACTTCGAAAATAAATTGAAGCCGAAAATGGCCGCCGCCCCGGTTGTATGTATCACGGTCCGCCATATTGCGTATGGAATCAAATTGAAGTATTGCATTCACAGACATAGAAAAAATCTGATCGTTCTTTGTGCTTTTCTATAATTTTTAAAATGGTAATGAGTTGTGTTGCTTTTGGATTCATAAACAGATACAATAAGAAGGGTTCCAATATCACATTTCAGAGGTGAGTGTTAGAGAAAACTTCTGTCGAAATATACAATGTTGATATAAATTGATGGCATGGAGACAATTAAAAGTGTGTTTCTTTACTTTTCATTATGCTGTCAATATGTTAATTCAAGAATTTAAAGAGAAGGATTACTGTTCTACTTTTTCTCATAGATTTTAAGTAGTTACAAGAAAACTGACTAAAGGAAATGTCAGTAGTATTCATTATATTTCATGCACTTTGCGGAATTTCGTTATGCAGCTTTCCATGTTCACTGGAAGTTTTTGGTACTCTTTATGTTGAGCTATACAATATTTTATAAATACTGACAAATTATCTGTGTATGTTTGTATTCTTTAACCATAATACCAAACCTTCACGTGTAAATTAAACGTGATTACAATTCAATAATGTGATTTATAGGGTGACCGTATCAATGTTTGACCAAATAATGAAACTTTCAACTCTAAGCAAGAACTGACCTTTATATAATAGAAAAAAATATACGAGACAAACCCATAATAAGTCAAAGAAAAAGCAGCTCGCATTTATTTAATTTAACACGACAACAGACAAATATATTGCTGAAGGTGTAGTTGCACCAGTAGTTGACCAGTTGTAGTAGCCAATTGTGAACTACGGTTGTTGAAGTGTAGATCGTTGATTCTGTTAACTGTAGGTTGTTCCTTGAACAACAAAGGAATGCAATAATTAATTATTTCACTGTACCTTCTACTTGATATGCAAGGATATCTTGTATTACTTATATTTCTGTCCTCTTATTGTGCTCTCTGCTCTCTTCCAGATGCCCTTTACACTTTTTATTTGATTTTGGGGGTACTGTATTTCCTGATTGCACAGCATTTGGGGACTACACTATTAAACCTTATGGAAGTATGAAACGTACTGTGTTTACTACTATATCCAATACAAACTATTATTACTGTTTGTCTTCCTTATTAGTCAACCACTGGCGACTGCTTCATTACTGGTACGGTCACCATGTAGCTTCGCATGTCGTAGACCAGGTCTTCGCATGTCTTCAGTTGTTTACTCTTTAGAAACCGTACTTAGCCTAAATTTTACGTATGATACAAAATACCTAGTATACTCAGAAAACGCTTCTGAGTTCTTATTTTTACATTCGTTTTCTGAGTCATTCTCCTGATAACAACGCCTGTTTTACATCAACATGCGGTACACATTCACAGGGAGAAAGTCTTGTGCATTATCTTTATTCATTGTCCTGTTCCTGTAGGAAAGCTTTAAGTGAAAAGATTTTTCCCGTCGCTAGGTCAAGACTAGTTTGAGAATCAGTGTTTAAACTAAATTCAACCTTGTACATTTTATTTATAATTTATTCATAATTTACTACCCGTATGTAACTGAGCTACGGGTAGTAAATTATGAATCATGCTTGTGTTGGCTATTCCCATCAACTTCTTATCGTTATATTTCATCTCTAGGAAATATGGTTCATCTACTGTTTTGCTTTCATCCTTATTAGGTATATGCTCCTTCGATAATACTATGATCGAAATGTAATAATTTAGTTATTCCTAACCTTTCTTCAGATGTAATTTCAGATTCTGTAATTTCACTCAGTTGTTTATTTGACATTTGCTTTTCATTTACAGATATGACCTTTTAAGTTGCAAAAAACAGGTTAGATTCTTTGCGAAACAGTTAACCAAATCGTCATGCTGTTTTCCGCATTTATAACACTTGGCTTTATGTTTTCGCTATTGAAGTATTTCTGCTACACTTTCTTAAATCTTCTGGTCTATAAATGTCTATAATTTCCACTTTTGTGGCTGTCCTGATCTTGTGACAGTAAAACCAGAGGCATTCTTATCAACCTGTTCATCGTTTGTCAACGCATTTATCACTTTTTGCAAAGTCAGCTCTGTATTTCCCAACAGTATTTTCCGTGTTCCTTTCTTATAAATCCAGCTCACGATTTGGTCTCTGATCGTGTCTTTTAATCCGGTTCCAAAGTCACATTTGGCTGCTTGTCTTATGAGACTCATTATGTAATCTTCCAATCACTGTAATTCTGTTTGCCTAAATGAATGACATATGAACCTCTCGACTATTATATTCGTCTTCATAAGAATTTTTTTTATTCTTTGAGAATAGTACATTTAATTGACTAAAAGGACTGTTATTTTACATCTTTAGGTGCAAAGATATCCGGTAACATTGCATATAAATAATGTCCTATGCTGGCTAATAACAACATTGATCGTGTTTCACCAGGTGAAACGCAATGTACTAGTAAACGCAAACATATCTCTGCCCTTTAATAGAAGCAGATTATTTCCCGAAATTTTGAGCTAAAAATAATTATTTTTTACGGACGATAATAATGATCAAAAATAGTTTTCTTCCGTGAATAGTACCGTAATTAGAAATTAACGTATTGTATATGCGGGATGAGAGCATATTTCGGAAAGAATTCATAGTTTTTCAGTTTACAGTAAAGATGTCTTCGAAGTTGTATGTATCTCTAGGAACTTAAATTCCTATAGTTCAAAATATTTCTTCAGTTTCCTGGAAATTTATTGGTATTTTGTTGCAAACTATATGAAATAACTTCAGGCCACATATTCTTAGTTCCCTTATGTTTGCCAGGGTGAAGATGTGGGAAGTATAGCAATGTGGCAATGAATGCATAAATAATCCCATCATTTCTTTCGTAAAGCTGCATGAAAAAAGCGATAGTAAATTGGGATGAATATGTGGAAACTTAAATCCAATCCTGATGATTACCTCACCTGTCTGATCTTCTCAGAAGGCGATTCCTGCGTTAAAAGTTCTTCGAAGGCCTGCAGGTGAGAACCGCATCTTTGCGAGAAGCGCACCTTTGTACAAACGAGGACTCAATCAAGCAGATCAAAATATGTCGCTGATGATTCCTCTTCCCTTGTACTGATATTTTCTGTTGTTTGTGTTGTCATTGTAGCGTACATTAACCTGGCGTTTGCGTTTTGAAGGAAGAATTCTATGCTTTTCACATTCAGGCATGGAACCTTCAGACATTGGCTTGAAGTGATCAACTGATTTAAGATTTTGGATGATGTTTTTCAGAGCTTCAAAACTTCCTAGAGCACTGTCCATATCCGGGTCAAGTCGTTGGAACGAGACATTAAGTGTATTGATGACATTTATGACGGGTCTAAAAAACTAATCTACAGAATGAAGTCAAATGACTGGATGGTAAAGAGCAGTACTTTAGCCTGAGCAGAAACCTTGACATCTTCTGAGTTGTCCTGAGATCTTTAAGGGTTTGGACCACCAGAGAGTTTTTTGTTATGTTTTCCCACCACTTCTGACCTACAGGGCTATCTTGTATCGCTGAGTTTTTTTTAAGATTCTTAAACTTCAAGTCGACTGAATTCTGAATGTCTTCAAATACTACATGTCTTCGAGATGAGCATTCTATTAAGACATACAAAGCCTCCATGGCACCAAACGATGAAAAGGCTACGCGCGTGCATTTCATGTTATCTACACTGACGTGCAAAAAAGAAACGCAACATTCGAGAAAAGTGGGAATATCAACATATAATAATATATATTTCAACCCTACCTGTATGCTGCTATGGACCTGGGGCCCAATTAAATATCGTAGTTGGTAAAGCTGATATAGCAACGCAATGCAATTTCATTGACTAAAAGTTGCTAAGTGTTTGCCTTTTGATATTAGAGGGAATTAAATATAGCACTTATCACGACTTCGCAAAGAGAAATTTGCGTATTCTTAGGCAGACTCAAAGCAAACGTCACGAATGTTTTAGCCAATAGGGAACTTTGCTACAAACGTTCGATACAGAGTGGCAACCAATCAGACACTGTTAACGTGCTCACGTGGTGTAAATAAAACATAATGCATGGAGACGTGTAAAATGTCTGTAAATTGTTATTACAACAAAGATTGTCTTACGTGGCATCATAATAAAGATTCACCGCGTTTTAATGTCCATGTTTGTAAATATGATTAATGATGTCAAGTTGACGTTTAGAAACTGCCCCGAATCATTCAATCTGTAACAGTGAGATGATGTTACATGAGAGTACTTTTAGGGTTAGCTAAAGGTATAAACTATTATTTACTTTTTAGCTGAATAAAAGATTAGGTTAGCGTAGATTATTATGGGGCTCATTATCTAAAGCCTCTCCTTAAAGTGATATTAGATGCCAAATTTCTGAAAATGTTAATTCATCTCAAAAGCTTTAAAAGTACCCAACCTTTCTGAAAATATGTTCTAACATACTGCTATTGTTTATTCATATTTATCACCATTGAATATCATAATTTTACTTACAGAGCCATTTGAACACATGTAGGGCCTAATAGCTTTTTGTTTGCACTACTTGCTGTTAAAAATCAACCTTTGTATCTAATATCTTTAATCTATAATTTGCAGTATTGGTAATGTGTACTTTATTCCCCCCAGAAGTAAAACTTGCGGGAGAAATAAATTATTTCAAACGTACCTGGAAGTGTTGAAACGAGAAATACAACAAAGTTTCGAGCCATGGATGTACGAAATAAGAGTGGAAAGTACGAGGTACTATTTACGTGCTTGTGCTTTCATGCCGAGCACATGGTGTAAGAGTTAACGGTGATGTGTATTGCGTTTTATGGATAAAAAATATCTGACTTTTCTAACCCATCTTCCTAACTCGACATACTGTCCATGATCTTTGTAGTAAAATACGAGCCATTCATAATACGAAGTGACGCCACTTGCATTCTTCCACATGCTGCCACATTTGAATATGGTGAACAAGTCGACTACTATTTAACGAAATGAAGTGACACGTGCAGTTTTGAAACTCTTTTGGAATTACCGACTGTCGCTGAGTATTTATAGAATTGCCTGCGTGAATTATTTATAAGGTAATGAGGGATATGAAGAGTAGATTTGACTAAATAGCTGGTGGAAGATGGGTAACCTAAAGTTCATCTTATCCTCCCCATTTTCTTCTCGGTCTGACTTTTAATTTGCACATTGCTTCAGTACGTTAATGATTACGATAACAGGCTCATTCTATTCATATACAGCAATAAGAAAACATGGTTATAGGATTGTAGTTTGCAATAAATGCGATTGCCGTGTATAAAAAGTTTATTTTGCTATCTTGAACCCACCCGTAGATTAATTGCTAACATATACTGAATTGAACCTAATGTATAAAACGTGTTGAGTAAATTGTGATAGTATCCAGGAATACACTCAAGCAGACAGTTAGGGTGCATCCTAAACGCACACTTAATCTTCTATTTTCTTTTTTACCGGAATGTTGTCCATCTTAAGGATTGTTCACATAACGTCGTCTCCTTTCCTTGTCACTTTTTTGCCTCCTTTAGTGAAGGATACATCGGGTCCATCCTTCGCTTCTTTGACCCGGCATCCATCTGTATAGCGTTCAATTGTTTCTTTGGAAAATAGTGTCACCTACGAATTTACGGATAAAAAAGGCATTCGCGAATAAAAACGAGAACGCAGGGGGATAGTGATCTCGTATGGAAACCGGTGGCGTAGAAAGGGTAGTCCCGCGAGATTACCTCGTCTCGCGGGACTATCCTGTTGTTCTCTACCCTACTACGATCTTGTCTCGTTGTTTCATTGTGTCAATGGAGGTAGTCCTTCCTTTCTTTGGTTGTTCATTCTTTCGTGGTATTTGGGAGATTCTGGTATGCGGTATGGAGTTGTTATTTGAAACAAGAAAATTTAAAAGAAGAACATTTACAGAAGAGACAATTTATTTTAGATCTCCTTAAGAAGTGGGGGAGGATCGTTGCAAAATCAAAAGAAGTTTTATGTTAAAGCACATACATCACGCTGTAGGTGGTGCTCAATTCTCTTCTGCTCTTGTGTAAAAGATAGAAAATAAATGATCTGATGTATTGCTGTTTTTCTTTAAATATCGCGTTCGATTGCTTCTTTTTGAATTAAATTGAAGTATAACTTTAAGCGTCTTTGAATTGGACCGGCATATGGTAAACGAAGGATTGTGAAATTTTACTTGCGTGCCATTCCGGTATTCGATTAGTAAAGAACGGAACCCTGGACAATATGTCAAGATGGTAGCCCGTGAGGTTCGAACTTGAACTTTATTTAAGACTTTCATGTATCTGAGGCTCAGGCTGGATTAGGGTAGGGGAAAGGATGCGAGGTGGCTGTCTGCCAGGGCCTAAATTGAACGTATCATCCTGGCATTTGCTTGGTGTGACTGACGAAAAACTGGAAGTCCTCAGTCAGGATGGTAAAGAGTCGACCAGAGCCTAAGTTCAAGGTATCATCCAGCATTTGGCTGATGTAACTGAAGTAAATACCTGGAAAAGCTTGTCAAGGTGATATGTGCTGGTATCAAACCTAGGACCTCCAGAATGAAAATCAAACGCTCTAGCAGTGATTCTGCCAGACGCCCTGTGGGAGTTTCACCACAAATTTTCGAGAATACTCTAAAGTTTAAAATTTATGCGGTCAAAAATCAATAGAAACCGTGCATGACCCCTCCTTGACTTTACTTCCCAAACTGAAAGTACTGACGGAATCCCTACGCTCTACCAACTGAGCTACGGCCGCTTCATGCTTTACAGCATTTCATGAGCCACGGGACAACGGTGAGCAGTATCCATCTTATGTACATTAATAATGTCAATTGTAGCTGTATTCCGCCCTTAAAACAGGATAGGATATTCAGGACGATTCTTCTTGTTCATATTATTTACTTAATACACTATACAAATTGTACTATTGAGGAATAGACTCTCTGGAAAGTCTTTCAAACAGAAGAACAGGAAAACTTGAAATTGTAATGAAGATATGCTCATTGGTCAGTTGACGCGATCCCCTTATTTTGTGGCATATTAGTTTAATTTTCTTCGACTAGAGGAAGCGGTCACCTCACAAACATTTAGTCCATATAATAATAAAGATAATTACATAACATCAACACATAAAACTCTCTTACTTGAATTCGTATCCTAATAGACAATTATCTCAGAATTGTGTTTTTAGCACTGGGGGGCATTAATTTAGTCTTTATTCGTGAAAGATGTACGTTCATTTCTTTCCCTTAATGTATTTGTTTTGCACTTCTATAATATTCGAAAATAATGAACACAGATCCATTTGCGACCAGAATTTCCCTGATCGCAAGTTTTCGTCTTAAATTTTTCAGTTTGCTAACAGTGACGTCATTGCTAAAGCCAAGCAGGTCGATATTTAATACCGTTTCTCGCAAACAAATTCCAATATTTTTCTTGCGCTCACGCAAGTCGATATATAATCGGGCCCCTGTTCGAGGTTCCTAAATGTTGCTCATGTTCAGAAGAAAATTTTATCTTTTGGGTAGCTTATGACATCTTTCTGTATCTCTTTTTCGTCCTCCCCTGTTGTTCTTCTGTGGAATGAGATTGACATCACGAAACCGAATCAACTGTTCCTAGACCGAGATTCGTGTTTTTCTGCATGTTGGAATTCTGTGATATACTACACAGTTTAAAACTATTCTTTTCTTCAGATTGAGGTTGCTGTGAAGGGTGCTAAGATGCCGTAAAGGCCCCGAGAAGGCTGCTAGAGTAGTCGTTTGGAACATAATCAGCGAAGCGTCTTTAACGCAACAGTAGAGGAACGATACAGCTTGCCACCTCAGTATAAATTTAATAAAATTATTAATAGTGAATTAGCAACACTGCATTTTTAATAATGGAATCTATAATTACACATGAAGAAAAAATATCTTATGAAAATTCCTATAAAACATAATGCTCATCGTTTCGAAAATATATTTGTGTCCCGTGAATTATTAGAACGTTAACAATTGCTACCTAAAATAATTAATGGACATTTTTCCGAGTTGCCTACATCCAAGGATCCAGAGGCAACATGATACCACCTTAACCTTAGACTATATCCCTATGTACATATTCCTATGCATTAGCGTTACACAGTATATTTGTATACATTTGATAACATTTTTTAACTTATTGTTCCGAGTATTGCACATAGCATAGGGAAAATATCTTTATGGTACTATCTATCATTGATTTAGACCGTCGAATGCATAATACAGCAATTGGTACTGGTTATAGGGGGTGACATTCGTATTACTGCATATTTATGTTAATTCATTGTACTTATAATTTGTCTCGGCTTTCAAAAACATTATTAAATTAAGTGTATGCTCAATATGTACCGAAAAAAAAATTAATTTAATCCTTTACTGAAAATATTGTTTTATTTATATTTAACTATAATAAGTACACTCCTGAGATTACCTATAACTTACTGCAAGTAGGGTTTTATTGACTTGGTCCACTATTTATCTTGCGCTTATGATAATTACTCACCCTTTTTTGACAATTCTACTAAGATTTTAGCAATAAAAATCTAAAAGGGCAAGAAAAGGAACCCCTTCATTTGTGAATCGTTTGCATGTTGCCTAGAGCTAAGCGTGCAGGTGGAGAGAAGGATAAAAACGTTTGATATGTTTATATCTCTGTCGTTTTTCTTACTTTGCTTTAAGAAATAGTGATGGTCCGGGATGGAGTAGAAGGCGAGCCCACAAGCCGTGTGTTGCCCCTACCATGGTAACGAGGCTGGATGGAACATGACATGAATTCTTCATGAACAAAAACACGTAATAAGTCGATGGAAACAGCGAGACAAAAATTTGAATGCAAGTCACGTAAGAAAAAAACGTGCGAAATGTAACCTAAGAAAGAATGTAGTCAAAGTGAACAAAGAGTTTAATGAGGTGAAAGGCCTATGTAGGCATAAAAACCACTTAAGTAATAATAAATATGGGAATGACAACCAGTGTTAAGATTGGATAAAGGAGACCTGGATTTGATCGAGATATGGTCTGCAATGCTGGAAAGGAAGACGTAAAGCCGCTTGAAAGGAAGTGAGTGGCGGGTTTGGTATGGAAATCCACGTTTGAGAAATTATAGCGCAGTTAAGGTATTGTGATGTTGATCGTCATGTAATGAGGTAAGCATTTAGGAGCTAACGAGGATATCAATGGAAATGACAAGGTGTTTTAATGAATAGACCGAAAGTGGGCCGTGAAAGAAATTGAGATCCCGGAACCAAAGAGTGATGTTGCACGTAACTAGGTCGAGGAGGGGGAGAGGATGAGTAAAACGCCTTGACTGAAAGGACGATAGTAACAAGATATGGCATGCGTGGCTTTGAATAGTTAAGAGAAAATAAAAGGGACGTAAGGAGACCGTGACAGAGATAAAAATACCATGTGGAAGACCAATTGTGTGGCTTAATAACCGAAGGTCACCGCATGCGTTGTGGGTGGTGATAGAAAAAAAGATATAAATAACAGAGCACCAAGGGATTGTGTTGGTCAACCTCTTTTTACCTGAACGAGAAAAACTAGATAGAAAAAGAGAGTGAGTGGGCCAATCAAAGATAAACATATATTTCGAATGGGTTGGGGTCGAACTAACGTGTTGAAACTAAAGAACTAAGTGAGAATCCGAAAAGCCGGTACATAGGAGAGAAGTACCGCGTAGTGGATTGTGTGGTGGAAGATACGGCTAGTAAGACGGATCCTCGTGCCATTATAAGTCCGCCACTGAACGAACCAAGTTTAAATTCTACGTGGAAAGATGTCTAAAGTTGTCGGTCACGGAGACTACAGATATAGGTGAGTGTACATGTGATTGTTGCATTGTTTAATTTTCTGCGGCTCGTGGTGCCATCAAATCTTGCTACGTAAATGTAACTCATTTGCCGACGTCTTACAATGATGAAATCGTGCACAGCGACGTATGGTGGGTGATAATATAATATTCTAAAGTTATTATTATATATTTTACAAGTTAATTATAGATCGGTATAAGGACGTCGATGTAAAATAAATACCAGCATGGACATGGAAGAATTGTTAAGTTTTTGTTCTGCAGAACAATGTAGGATTCATGGTGACAAACAAGCAGTTGTGAAAAGTATGCAAGCATTAAAAGGCTTTGTAAATTTTTGTAAAAGTATACTTGTCAGAAAGAACTGTCTTAAACTTTAATGGGATTTGAAATTGACAGAGATTGGATATGGGTGAGACAATGGAAGGCGTTTCATGAAAGACAAACGTCCAGATTTATCCTTTATGAGCTTGGAACAGTGCTTTTGCGACTTGGAACTATGTACCGTAACTACTTTGTCGTCACTTCTTGTACACTTCACATGAATATAATTGCAGCAGCGAGCACCGTTCGGCGAGGCCACTCCAAATTGTGTCTTTTGACCGTATATTCGTGGTTTGGTAAATAGAGTTCCCTTTACAGCCTTCTTCTGTTTATCCCATAACAATAACAATAATCATATAATAATAATAATAATAATAATAATAATAATAATAATAATAATAAT
>JAGDQP010003051.1:81662-97668 GCA_022664845.1 Lepisma saccharinum
ATAATAATAATAATAATAATAATAATAATAATAATAATAATAATAATAAAAGAAGAAGAAGAAACGCCAACGTATCGAACGTTGGGATATGGAAATCATGTTGCAGCCATTACTACAAGTTAATATCAATATTATGACGTGTAAATACGTTAAACTAATGTTAGGCATATTTATGGATTCAATGTCCTGAACAACATATATACTTTTGTGATACACTAAAGCCGTATTATACAAACATTTGCTACACACTGAAGAAACTCGTAAAGAACATTGTAGGGAGAAATCTCCATATTATAAACCGAGTGGTTAAATATAAATCGCAGTCGTGAACTCCACGAAACTAGTTAAAAGATAAAACAGATCCTGTTACAAACTCTCTGCAACACAAAAAAGGAAAATGGTTTCAAACTTTGAAATATTTTTCTGTCATGGTATAAAACACAAGGTATAACTTTGAACTGTAACAACACAAACCATACTGTGTAAATGGGAATAGAAGAAAATCTATACTTAGAAAATGTAATTTCTAATAGCAATAATAGAAAGTACACTAGAGTCCTGCTGCAGAATTGTGTTATTATGCTGAGGTAGATTTACATAGTAACAATGGCGGTAGTTTAGATGACGTAGACAAGTTCCAAAGGTATTTTGGAAATAAATATCAAATTATTGTTTATGGTCGTGTCTCCAAAACACGCCAGTACGGGAAAATTTATGTCTGCCCCACAGCAAAGAAGCAAATCTTTATACGGTCTGAAAATAACCATTACGATGTCATAGATGGTATTGCTTCCTTTTTAGGAAGCAGAGGTTATTGTGATTATTGTCTCAATCGCTATACAGAACGGCGGTTTTATACTTGTTCGTATATTTGTAGTCAATGCGACACGTATCATCAGCAATGGTTACACGAAACGCTATTGTGTCAAGTGTAATCGTACTTTTGACAATCAAACATGTTTTGACAGACATGTAACAAAAGCAAAACGTAAATCTATATATAATTATGTGTTCTGTGTGGTGTAAAACTTGATTAGCGTAATAGAACATCTAAACATATATGGTGAACATTTCTGTACAATCTGTGCGTATTATGTAAATGAAACACATGTCTGCTACGTCAAGCCAAGACAACCTAAACGCGTACAGAGTTTCTTATACGTTGTCTTTGTATCGAGACTATGCGGTTGGATGAAAATGACAAGGGGGATCTTGAATATCAAGCTAATATAATTTGTCACGCACCGTTGCTATCAATGTAAAGATTTTCAGGATGAAATGTATAGATGCAATGTTTGTAGTAATTGTGACGGTAATCGCGATTTTGTAATTTAAACTATGGAGACGTTCATTACTCACGTTCTCAAACAAGGTTTCAAGTTTATCAAAGGGGTACCCCTGGTACTTAATGCTCATGGATTCGACAATTTATTTTGTTGCTCGTGAAATATATGATCAGCAATTAGTATCTGAATTAATTACTCTTGGAAACAAAATATTATGCAACTCGAGGTAAATAATATTATATTCAGACACATTCCTTTTTATGGGGGCTGGATTAGTTGATTTACCAAAAACACTAGGTATAGATGAATATCTCAAGCAAGGGGATTTTCCACACTTGTTTAAAACTACAGGAAATCAAAAGTATGTCGGATTATATCCCAAACTGGACTTTTACGATATTGGTAGCAAATCCGAAAAGGATGCAGCTGCTATTGGTATATGGTGTGCAGAATGTGTCCAAGGTAAAATTACGTTCGATTTCCAGCATGACAATATTCCTGTTGCAATATTCTCTAAATTACATTCGTATCTTAACTTTGGCACTCACTCGTTTTTCTAATCTGATTGAAGGTAAGACAAATGGACTTGAATGTTTTCTCCACACCTCAAAAATAGCTGCAAGTACGATGAAATATTTCGGTCGTTATCACGAAGAAAATGCCATTCGCATTATTCCTCCATTAGATATAAATCAGAGCAAGCAAACTAAACTTTGGCCTCGCTATGTGGAATTTAAACAACGTTAAGCTGCAAAGGTATGAACGAGGCGGTGAAGTTCAATTTAAACATTTCAAACTGGATGACTATTATAAAAATACTCGCACAGCGCACGAGTACCATGGGTGTTACTATCATGGACTCGATTGTATAACGCAACTTTATCATCAGCCTATAGACAGAGAATGGCGTAGCCTAAATAGCCGATAAGCCGAAACCATGGCACGCTAGGAGTTTTTACGAAATACATGGAAAGTCAAAGTTGTATCCATATGGAAAGGGGAATCGCACAAACAAGTGAAAACATTTCTGGAAATTGAAACTTCTTCAAGGCCATTGTTCTAATATTGAAGAACCATTACGTTCTAAGGATGAATTTAAAGGAGAGCGTACTGAGCGCTTTCGGGCCCTTTACAAATGCTCAGAAATTAAGACAATAGAGTATTCATATTTAAATTCGTTATATCCCTGGGGTATGGCTACAAAACCACTTCCGGTTGGTCCTGTAACCAACCATAAGGGCGCAGGCATGCCCAATCCAAGTCCAAGTTCAAGTCTTGTCTTTTGTAAGGTGTTACTGCTTACCGATCTAACCATTCCACTTACCATATAATGCCCATAACAGACTAGAATTGGGTTTCATACAGTAGATTGTACTCATACAGACGAACAACGTACCATTAAAAGGGTCTTTTGCACGTCAGAGCTGCATGCCTCTTTGGAAAAAGATTATGTGATTCTCCATACTTACGAAATCTGGGAAATGGAGATGACAAAAGTTTTATGTCGACCCTATGTAAATACGATTTTCAAAATGAAACAGGATTTCCTCTGGATTTCCCGAGAATTGTCTCATTGAAGAAGGTAGGCAACAGTATATTAGAATTATTTCCATCATGAGGGAATTCAGTTGGAGTATGATCAGATCAACAAAAATGAAGGATACATTTCAAAAATGTTTTTAAACTTGTTATTCGGTAAGTGGGGTAAGTGGGGTAAGTGGGGTAAGATGTGACCTTTCCAAAACAAATGTCACTACAACACAAGAATTTAATGACATTGAATATTCTTCCCACTTAGAAATTCAACATGTTCATCTCATAGGCAGAACGTATTGCTTTATATCGTGATTTGGAAAACGAAAACACACGGCTATGCATTCATCAATGTTGACATTGCTGCGTTTATTTCATCTTGGGCGCGATTGCGTTTGTATGAGGCTATGAGTGCCGTTGGTATTGCTGTTCTCCTGCACTCTGATACTGATTATATCTGGTGTGGTAAATAGTAATCCATTATTTTTGCATGACATTGAAGGCTTGACTTACCATAGTTAGAATGATCCGATTTAGGTCACATATGCGCCGTTTTGTTCGATAACGTGTTGCCATTTGGAAGGTAATATCATGATGCCTCTCTCATAGAAGCCCTTGTCCCTATTGGCAAAAAATTGAGACAGTCGATGTTCACAAGCCTCTCTTGAAGCGAATTTTGCACCAGCAAACGTGTTCGCCATGGACAGGAACAGATGGTAATCACTCGGTGCCAGGTCCGGACTATAAGGTGGATGCATAAGAACCTCCCAACCAAGCTCCCGGAGCTTCTGGCGAGTCACTATCGATGTGTGTGGCCTGGCGTTGTCCTGGTGGAACACAACGCCTCTCCTATTGGCCAAAGCTGGGCGCTTCTGGGCGATTGCTGCCTTAAGACGGTCCAATTGTTGACAGTATAGTTCCGAGTTAAGGGTTTGGCCGTAGGGGAGCAGCTCATAGTAGATAATTCCCTGCCAATCCCACTAAACACACAGCAAAACCTTCCTGGCCGTCAATCCTGGCTTGGGCACCGTTTGCGCCGGCGCACCGCGCTTCGACCACGACCATTTTCGCGTGACGTTGTCGTAAGTGATCCACTTTTCATCACCAGTCACCAACCGCTTCAGAAATGGGTCGCTTTTGTTGCGATTCAGCAGCGATTCGCAGATGGAAATTCGGTCCATGAGGTTTTTTTGCGTTAACTCGTGTGGCACCCATACATCAAGCTTCTTTGTGTATCCAGCCTTATGCGAATGGTTCCACACGGTTTTTTGTGCAATGTTTAGCTCTTGGGCAATCGAAACAGTGCTTACATGACGGTCGGACGAGACAATGTCCATGATTTTATCGACATTTTCGACACTTGGCCTTCCAGTGCGTGGTACATCTTTGACGTCAAAATTACCGGAACGGAATCGACGAAACCAAAATTGCACGTGATTGGCTGTTACAGTATCAGGACCATAAACACTATTTAGATTTGCAGCCGCCTCGCTTGCGTTTTCGCCTTTATCGAAGAAAAACTGTAAAATATAGCGTATTTTCTCTTTGCTAGTGTCCATTTTGACGCGCGCTCACACAACACTGAGTCAACTCATCACAACTATCTGAACAGTGTTTGTAGTACGCAATCTCATCGTTTGAACGCCATCTCGTTGAAGCCGATCGGACTTATACAACGCGAGATACAGATCACTGAAGCCATCTATTGGCAAAATAATGGATTACTATTTACTACACCAGATATATGATAGACGTCGTGACGAACCAATTTTGCTACCTATAGGTGATTATGTCGGTCAATTGAGTAAATGAAATTCTTCCTGGCTGAGAAATGCATATATTAGCAGGGCCGCGATCGAAACATTACGCTTTTGAGTTAGAAGAAAAAGCTACAGGTAAACTTGAACATGCGATTAAAATTCGAGTTATTACCTTGAATCACCGAACATGGAAAGAAACACATTTGAATATATGTATAATTTAATAACGCAAAAGTAAGAAAGCAAACAAATCTTCACTACAAATCATATCCTTAGGAAACCGGAACACCGTTCCATGTGTAACGCTCGAACAAAAAGACACGCTGTTGTGCAACAGCACAAGCGACGGAGATTAAATCCATGCAGTAGTGAACCGTATTTAACTGTTCCATACGGGTTTCGAGGTTGTAGTTAACCAAAGCAACAGACATGTAAAAACATGAATTCTGCTCTGTAGTAAATATTATTTATATACAGTTGTCGTTCCAACGTGCTTTTGCTATCATTGTAATAATATGTGGAATGCGGTTTTGTAATTCAGGTTCATTACAATCTCTGTATACGTCATTGATTTTTGTTTAACTGAAAGCTTGTACAGTTCTGCTTGTTACGTCGTACTAATGCCGTACAATACAAGGGAATTGTATTCCACAAGTTAGCCAACCTTATGTTGTACCAATCTATGTATTTCAATCAACAAATTTTATATGAAACGAAAACAAATAATCTGGCAGTTAGGCAAGGTTATTTTGTACCAATCTGTGTAATTCAATCAACAAGTTTTATATGAAACCACAAAACTTATATCCTGCCAGTTTGCAGATTTGTTTGCCAGTGTGCCACTACATTATTTTGTGCCAATTTGTTTATATAAAACGACAAAACTTGTATTCTGGTAGTTATACTACATTATTTTGTATCAGTTTACTTTTCATCAATTCTATTTGAATTTACAATATTTTGTACAGTTTAACCGTTTTTATACCTTGTCTTGTAAATGTTTATGATAATCTGTAGAGTTCCATGTAATATTGAACCTAAAAACCTTTAGGCGTGAATTGTACAATAAATCGTCTTCCTTTCTTGAAGCGAATCTCAGGTTTGTATTTTATTCCTGTTCCAAAGCCGAAATTGTAGCACCATGTACATATTCCTGTGTCCATAGTGAAACGTATATTAGTTCTATGTACTCGTCATCTGTTAGTACCTCGAAATATCAGTTCATAAACTTTCCTATTCGAATATCTTTATCTGGATGCATTTCTACAAATATTTCATAAAGTTTATCACATGTTCCGGGATACGCTAACGTCTCCAAAGCGTCGTCTTTCAAGGCTTCCAGTAAAAGGTTAGTATAATCATGACATTCAGTTTCTAGGGGAACGCCAAAAAAGCACTCTATGCATATCGCAACAAATATCGAGGTCCAACGGTCTATAACATCCTGCCACGCTTGTAAACTCGAATATTCAAGAACTTTCATTGTTCGTTTAACTAGCTTCAACTCCTGTCGATGGGCCTCTTTAGAGGAATTCTTAACCAATCACAGTGTGCAGTTTCATTTCAATTGCTTAATTTATGTATCCAATGAAATCTAAGTAAAGACAAGTGATTAAAGTAAGTTTGGACTACTCAAAGTCAAAAGAGTGTGCTTGAATAACGTACTTATGAAATTCCGAACGCCATCTATCCATCCTGGCTTCATTGACTACTGCTAATGTTGAATAGTCAGAGAATACTTTATTTACAACAAACAAACTGTTTTAATTACTAACTGAATACAAATACGCACCATTCCGGTAATGAACTAGCTCTTCCGCCTGTCAATACTGTCTTTATACTGGTCTTTAATCTACCAGTGCATTTCCTATTTCTTTAAGTTACGTTGTCGCAAGTTCATGGCTACACCTCCTAATTTTACATCATATTCTTATTTATCTCTGCACATTCCTCTATCTGAATCTCACGTCGTATTCACATTACAGTATTCACATTGCATATTCCGTCATAATAACCAAAATACACGCGTTTCATTGCAGCTCATGCTGTGAAGAGCGTATTCTGTATCTGTTAACTAGTTTTGTGAGGTTAACGACTGCGATTTATATTTAACTGCTTGGTTTAGAATATCGAGATTTCTCCCTACAATGTTCTTTATGACCTTCTTCAGTTTGTGGCAAATGTTTGTATAATACGGCTTTGGTGCATCACAAAAGTATATACACCTGTATGTTGTTCAGGATATTGAATCCATAAATATATTCTTAACATTAGTTTAACGCATTTACACGTCATAATGTTGATATTAACTTATCGTAATGGTTGCAACATGATTTCGTTCACCCAATGTTCCATACGTTGGCCTTTTCTTATTATTATTGTTGTTATCACAGAAACGGAGGAAGGCTAAAACGGAGTCTATTTAGCAAAACACGAATATGCGGTCAAAAGGCATTATTTGTAGTGACCTGGCAGGAAGGCATTCGCTGCTGCCATCATATTCATGTGAAGTGTACGAAAAAAAGACGGCAAAGTGGTTAGGAAACCATGGTCGAGTCGCTAAAGCTCTGTTTCAAGCTCATAAAGGATAAATCTGGACGTTTGTCTTTCATAAAACGCCTTCCATTGTCTCACCCATATCCAATCTCTGTCAATTTCAAATCCCACTAAAGTTTAAGACAGTTCTTTCTGACAAGTATATTTTTACAAAATTTTACAATTGATTTACAAAGAGTTTTATTGCTTGCATACTTTTCACAACTGCTTGTTTGTCATCATTAATCCTACATTGTTTTGCAGAACGATACCTTAACAGTTCTTTCATGTACATGCTGGTATTTATTTTACATCGACGTCCTTATACCGATCTATAATTAACTTGTAAAATATATAATAATAGCTTTAGAATATTATATTGTCACCCACCATACGTCGCTGTGCAAGATTTCATCATTGTAAGACGTCGGCAAATAAGTTACATTAACGTAGCAAGATTTGAGGAAACCACGACCCACAGAAAATTAAACAATGTAGCAATCGCACGTACACTCACCTATATCTATAGCCTCCGTTACCCACAAGTTTAGACATCTTTCCACCTGGAATTTAAACTTTTCGCTAGGTCGCGGACTTATAATGGCACGAGGATCCGTCTTACTAGCCGTATCTTCCACCACACAATCGTGTAGAGGTACAGGCGACTGATTACGTATTCTGGAAAGCCTGAGAAGGTCAATTTCTGCAACAGATGACAGTTTCTTGCTCCTTCTGGTTATGTTCAACAGCCACACCACTGCTGTTAAAATCAGAAACTGGTTAGATCAAGTAAGAGGTATGAATGTCTGCTCTTGGACTGAGAAGAAAAAATATTGGCAAGCTCAAGAATGTTTTCTAGATTGGAGCAACAAACAGTGCTGACCAATTCTCTCTGAAATTAGTTCCGATTCTGTCTCCAATCTCTAGATAGACTAGAGAGAGTGTGTAGGGGGACTGACGAGAGGTATTCTGCATGTACATTTTTCACGGATAGCATCCCCATTAGCAATTTGCACCGACGGACATTAGAAGACAGCCACCGTGTCGGATATTCGCCGTATATCCACCGGCGGACATTGCCTTACAGCCGTTGTTCTCTTACACAACGGCTTTCCGGCAATGTCTTCCGGTGAACCGGCGGCGAATATCAGACACGGTGGCAGAGATAAGGCATTAATCTAATTCCGACGGCGACCTATCGGATCTAGGCGGGTCGCCGTCATTTTGCTCATGAGGATTCTCTGAAGGTTCAGTAATTGTTCTGGCACGTATCATTTTGACAGTCTGAATAGATCTTATCTTTGCGAAGGGTGGGACTATTATTGGTCTATCCATACATCCAAGGCATTCTTAGATAACAAGTTGTTCCTTTTGCAATTTGTTAGTGATAATTTTGTGCTAATGAACGATAATCCAGGGCCTCATTATGCACGTTGTATCATATAGTATCTGAATGAAGTAGGGATCCAAGTTATGCAATAGCCAGCACGAAATCTGATATCAACCTAATTGAACTTGCGTGGGATATTTTAGGAAGAAATGTCCGTTATCATTCTGCAGAGACTCTCCAAGAGTTACAGGAAGTCCTCTGCCAAGAACGGGATTGCATCGACAAGAAAATATTGATGCTATCATTAGAAATATTGATGCTATCATGACTCAAAGATTGCAGGCTGTCATTCAAGCGAGAAGTGGAAACATCGTTTTACGATTGAGGGAAAGTGTAAAAGATGGTGCAGGAAGACCAGAAAAATAACAGGCTTAAACCTGCCTTCTGTGCAACAAGTTTAAGTTTGGTTAACGAATGTTTAATTTTACAAGTAAAGCGATACAAGTTTCTTCTCATTGTGAACAATTTGTATGAAAATTTAATTTCTTTCTAAGTAAAAATTGCCTTGAATACTTCAAAATAGCGCAGCGATAAAGAATATCAACTATACACATGTCATCATAATTGTTTGGTACGAGAAATATTTTGTTTCTTAAATTTCAAGTGTTGAGGTTTCTTTCACCTCAGTGTACTGATACGAGACTGTGAGTAGCAATGAATGGTGAGAACATCTCTTCCACAGAAATCACTCAATTTCGCCTGTAACCCGTTCCAACAGCCCTGCATATTTGCTACTCCATCATAACACTGCTCTAAGACTTCTTCATTTGACAACTCCGCTTCCTCCAATGATATCCGCAAGAGATCCAGTAAGTACTCCTCTTTTGTCGATTTCGGTCTTTTCAACGCTTTCATGAACTTCTGAGTCCTCCTGGCACCAGCGTATGAATATTGCTACTTGTTCATGTTTGGAAAGGTACTTTGTTTTGGTTTTGTCCGTCATCACAGAGACATGTTTAGTTCCTTTGAACGATGTGCGCATTTAGTCGGTCATAACGTCGTGGATTGATCTGATGATGCCTTTGTGGGTGTTTTTCAGGTGTACTTTGAGTTATCAACGATCTTCCTTATGCCACCCCAAACACTGCATTGAAGTCTGCAATCAAGGTGTAGCGTTCCTTGATCAATCCACGATATGTACTACCCTCTTTTTCACTGTGGCCATGCAACGGAGCACCAGCTATAGCCAAGGTGTGAACGAACCTGACTAAACGAACCATAAAGACCACTTTAGACGATACAATTTCTCGTACGATCTCTCGTATGATAGAATGTATACAATCCATAGTACAGGATTTTTCGTGCGATAAATCATACAATATTTTATAGTGTTTTACACGGTACAATTTTGGATACAAGGGGATAATGATGAAACTACTAGAGCTTATAGTTTTGGCATCTGAAGCTCTTAAAGTGATTATGCCACAAATATTTTTATAAAGAGAAGAATTACAAATATTGATAATAATGAATCTTCTCTTCTACCAAGAGAATCTAATTTCTACTAGGATTCTGTGGTAGTCGTAGCTTTGCTTCTGTACTTCAGAAGATAACTAATAATTTTCAATGCGGACACAATAACGTAGCAGAAATTCCTTGTTTTTACAATATTCCTCAGTTAATTGATATGTGACATTACACAGCACGTCAAAAGTATACAAATCGCGATATATTAAGTTCTAATATACTGTACCCATAAGGGCCAGTTAGAAATAATGCAGTTTAACTACTTCTACCATAGAGTACTGGAAACGCCTCAAAATGCTACGTTTTACGTGCCTATGATAATGAAAGATACTAAACTACATGTAAAATACAAAAATAAGGAGTAATGTAGATTTTGTGTGATTTATAGACACGGAAAAACCTGTATCTTTCACACAAGGTATATAGGTTTGCATAGGGAGGATCAGTTGTTTTAGACGTTGAATAAAAATTAGTTCGTGCCATTAATTACATATTGACTTGCGCAGCTCTGACTTGATGTCAGCACTGTTTACATTAGGAGTACTTCTGTAATATACTGTTCAATGTATTTCATTACTTCGGATGCACAGAGCACATATCTTTTTCAAAATCATTAGGGGGATATGATTGCAAAGATACATAATTATAGTACCCTCTACAATGTTTCTACATATCATGCCTGCAGCAGATCCCGCATTCTACGGACAAGAAAAACAATGAAATCACGTAATTTAAACTGCACTGCAAATTATATAAGAGAAGCTATTAGATCACATCAGAACATTGTCATTACATTTTCTTTAAATTCATTTTTCACGTATTTAGTACCTTTTATGGCTATAGGAATGCAAAACGTAGCTTTAGAGACATTTCAAGTCCTCTATGAGAGAAGTAGCTGAACTGCAGTATTACTAACCTTTTTACACTTCCCTTAAAAACTTTGTTTTAAATTTTTATACCTGTAATAGTTTATTATGTATGTTAATTTCTGCAGCAAGTAATAGCATTAATATGTTCTCTTTGTCTCGTAATCCATAACCAAAAAGTCGAATAGGAAAGCGTGATATATAACCAGTAGGGCGCTGCCATAGATTGTACGAAAAATCCGCTGAAAAATAGAACCATTTATATTTACAGAACATATCGGAGATGCCATGAAAAATCATTCGATCCGCGCTTTACACAATCAATGAATGTAACCGATTATATTGCGTACGAGGGATCGTACGAGAAATTGTATCGTCTAGCGATCTTTTTAATCCCTGCTTTTTAGCCGCTCTGCTTCTATTCTTCGAATCTCTTCCACTCTTGCTTGCAGATAATATTGGATCAATAATATCTGGCTACGTTCTGCCTTCATGTCACCCCGGCGTCCGTGAAGCAACAAGGGATACGTGGGTACCATCGTACCCCCTGGAGACACCGGTGTGTGTTTGTCAGAGTGAAGACATAGGAAGTATAGCAATGTGGCGGTGAATGCATAAATAATCCCATAATTTGCCTCGTAAAGCTACAGGAAAACAAAGCAATAGTAAATTGGGATGAATGTGCGAAAGCTTAACTCCAATCCTGTTGGTTACGTTGATTATGTGCAGCGTAAAGAATTAAATACTTGCTGTGTGAAAAAACGACATTTTGAAAAATGAAAAAGAACTGAAAAAAAAAACGGCAAAAAACTTCACAGAAAAACACGTTTCTTTTTTTTTAACAACACTATGACCAGGGGCCTGTTTCACGAAAGTACTTTGCAATTTTCCATTCTTTAATTTGCATTTCCGGAGGACTGTTTCGAGAGCGCTAACGTTCCAACAACAATTTTTATTTGTACTGTCGTTTATTTGCCTACCTTTGGGCGTTAAATGTCTACTATACCTTGTCGATTTTGTCGTGGCGGGTGACTTTTAAGAACTAAAAGCAACAGTTACAGGGCAGCCAATGAGAGGGACAATTTTTGGGGCCATTGATTCTGTGAATGGGGAAGCAGCAGATGGGATGGGAGTTTAGTGTTCTTTAAGTCGTGGATGTGCTAATGTCTTGTCCGTGGAACATTGTTGCTAAGTTTAGTCCAAGATGAGCGTAAAAGTAATTCACGAGTAATTCATAAACAAGGGCGAGAAATTATTTTTAGTGCTTTCAGTATTTCAATTTTGTACATATATTAATAGTAACTTTTATTTATATATGACAATAGACGAGGGGGACCTGCCTTTAAATAAAACACCCTTGTTAATTCTGTACTATCATGGCCAATATAATATTTATATGACTTTGTTATAAACGATTTTTCCCTAAGCCTAGAAGGTAGGCCACCCAACAGACGTAGAGTGGGCGGTGTGTGATTCTGAGAGTGTGTGAGTAAGAGAGCAAGGGTTGGAATTTTCTTTTCTTTGACAGAAAACCTTATCACATGTCCTGGGTTCTGGAAAGATATTCATGATTTCTTGTATGTAGAAAATAATTTAGAAAAACTTAAGCAAGTCGCATTTCAAACACCAAAATAGGAAACCTAACACCATTTTTATTTTAGGTGGGCCACTAGTTGAAGTGTACTGAAAAGTTTAATTCAAATTGTCCAATAGAAAAGATCCTTACCGAACATGGAGAAACAAAAATGAACTTTAAAACCTATGGTTTCTTTCTTATTTCTTTCTTAGTGAATTAAATAGAACACTAACGTTATGCATGAAAGACAAGAGAAAAGGTCTGTTTCTATCAGTTCTTTAAAATAGGGCACGATGCACGATAAATATGTTGTATTTACGTTATTTTGTGTGTGCGTGCCTATGATATTGTGTGTGCGTGCATGTGATAAACATCGAAACGAGTATGCTTTCTTCCGAGCGCCATACCTTTCTTGGTAAAACGTTGGTTTCGTATTCGCGAGGTCCTCGGTTCGGTATCAGCGGCTGACAGTCCTGACTTAGGTTTTCCCAGTGTTTTCCTCAGCCACGCCAGGGATATACCGGGATGGTACACTTCTCATCAAAAGATTGCGACAGCGAATGCCGTGCAGCTAGGCAACCAAAATGGCACTTTCTTATCCCATAATCGTGTCTGGTAAACAGAACCCTCCTTCCTCCGTCTCGCCATACTAAAATCAACAAATATCATGAGCGCGTTTTTTCTTCAAAATAGACATGTATTAGTATCGATAAAATTAAAGAATAAAAGTGAAACGAATCAATATACACAAGTAATTGGCAGGGAGGGAGGGAGAAATTTAAACACACAAAATAAAAATTGAGCCAAAGTTGCCTAAAGACCTTAAAATAAATTAAATTTTAAGACGGTCTTCTACTTCTGCCAGAGCTAGAAAGTTTACTATTGGTGCTTATGGACAGAAAATTGATGCCGAATATCTTCATTTTTTAAGGAACTGGATATCTTTAATAGAAAAGAAAAGTTTTGGAGTATTATAAGAAGTTTATGCACGGGTTGAAATACTTAGAACGTACATTTGTTTCCTAGTTTTTCAGAAATAAATTATTAAAAAAATAAATAAAATTATTATTTTTTCTACAAATTACAATATGTCTAACTTTGCAACCACTTACCCTAGAAAGACCAACTTTTTTTTGTTTTATTCCTTGTGAACAAACGATTCTAATAATTTTAATTGCAATCATATCTGATACACCAATAAAAAATAGTATTTTTACATAGCTATTCCAGTCCACCTGTCAAAGGTTTGATGAGAGTAAGCCAGCCGCGCCCCGCCCCTGTCTTCGCTTTTAGTCCGAGGGGAAAAAAAGGGAGGGGACTACACAAATCCCCTCTTTATTCAGCTTCTACAACAGGTGCCGACGCGAATGTAAACATGCTGTTTTAGAAAACAGCACATACCTGAAAGATTTTATGTAGTGAAGGTGAGATATGAGAATTTTGAAACAGTATAGCAACATCATATTCGGAATGGGGTGATATTTGGAAGAGTTGCAAGGTCTACTGTGTGGTTTCCTGAAAGAAAAAAATCTAATTTAGTTTAAAGTTATATGAAAACTCTCTTTTTCTGATTTATATATAAAAAATATATCCTAACGTTACTTTTACTCTCACTAACATCTTACTGCCTGTGTTTATCAATATTCATGTGCCTAATATAGGCTGCAGCCGCAACAGATATATCTATAGAGAAGTTCTGCCTTTTTATTCTTGGAAAAACTGTGAGTAAAGGAGGCATGTAAACAGAAGTACTATTGCATGTCACACAGCCTGAAACCCTGGAATAACCTATAACTTTGACCCTAAAACTGGCAGGTCCTTTCCAGTCGCTTTGTATTCTCCGTTTGTGTCCCTCCTAAATTTTAATAACTACAAGTCTGACAGAGATGATTTTTACACCGTTGGATTCGTCATGGTCTGCAATGGTGAGGAAAACTATGAATGTGACTAGAACTGGCAAGTCCTTTCGAATCGCTTAGTACGCGTATTATCCATTTGTAACCCTACTAGATCTCAGTAGCCACAAGTTCGACAGAGATAAGCCATACACCGTTGGATTAGTAATGGACACCGGTGGGAAAATCTATGAATTTGACTAACTGCCAGGCCCCGGCATTCGCTTAGTAAATTCCATTTTTTCCTATGACTTTGAAGTTTTTTGAGGAGATATGTTATAAGTCGAATTTATACGGTGGTGCTTTGGTTTTATTTGTAATAAAACTATTACTTATTTTTTTTTAGATTATTAGCCTAGGAATTGTTAGATTACAATCTACCTTTGACTTCAGTGGATGGAAAGTACAACTATTTTTAATTGAGTAAAATCTGTCACTACTCCTTCCCTGCAAGACAATTATGCAGAGAGAATTATTTATCTAAATTACTTCTGATAGCTAGCTGATAGGCAGATAGACAAACATTCTAAATTATGTCTTCGAATTCAAAAAAAAAAATCATCTACCATAACTTTGCCCTGGTTCTTATTAGGAGAGAAATTAAACAGGCGTTGGAAAAAGGTAATTACTCTTTTTTAGAATAGGAGTACAAAGCCAGGGAGAGAGAAATGGTCCTATTATCTATACTTAGTAGCTCCCATACATAACAACCCTTTATGCGTTAAAAAAAAATAATCAGAAAGTAATGCGTCCTCCGAAAACATTAAATTAAATTATTGCTGGCCTATTTCTACGACTAGGCTATTGTAAAAGTCTGTATAACTCAGCTCATATTTTAGTCTATCTTATGTGGACAACGTTACATTAGCCTTAAACACATCCTGTATACGGGGTAGTTCTCAACCTTCGTACCACTTAATTCAGCTCCTATTGCACATATGGTAGAGCTTTGCAATAATAAAAATGTACATATCAAAGTGCATGTGCAGAATCACATGATGATGTTGCTGAAAGCAGTGGCGTCCCGGGAATACATCTACGGGAGGCAACTTCAAAATTTTAAATAGAAACTGGGGTTGATTTTGCTCCCTTTGCAATAAGCGCGACATTTTGAATCACTTTTAGAGGAACAAAAGCTTTTGAGTCTTGGCCCGGGCCAGATCAAAATGAATTTATAATTTCTTAAAAAAATCGGTAAAACATTTGAATTTAATCAAGAAGTAAGAAAAAATAATGAAAAATAATTGGATTCCTTATCCTAACATTAACAAACATAACTGCCACAACACAAGAAAAATTTAGGGGTAGCTTGTCTGCCAACCAAGCGGCATTGGGTATGTCGAGCGTACGAACCCTGCTCCGGCCGGCCATCCTGACTGAGGTTTTCCTCAGTCTCAACAGGCAAATGCCGGGATGGTACCTTCTGTAAGGCTAGGGTCTCTGCCTTTGCGCACTAGGGAGGTCAATCCGCTCGGCTCGAGCGGCGAGTATAACGCTCGAGTTGAGTCGTCGCTCGAGGTCGACTCATTGTAACCGAGTCGCAGCGTGAGTCTCTCTGAGCAACGACTCGAGCAGTTCTAAGTACCTACTCGATTCGACTCGAGCAGCTCTGAGTACCGACTCGACTCGACTCGAGCACATAATGAGCGCCGACTCGACTCGAGCAAATAGTGAGCGCCGACTAGACTCGACTCGAGC
>JAGDQP010003052.1:0-39118 GCA_022664845.1 Lepisma saccharinum
TCGGAGCAATTTCTCCAACGGAACATTGATAATATAAATAGGATGCTCGCTGCTGAAGCTGTAGCTGATATGCACCCACGACTGGAATCCGCCTCGCTTGTTTTTATAAATGCTTTTGATAATGCGCTCCAATGAAGTTGGAGGCAAACAAAATCCTAAATTCTAGTACTGAACCCAGAAATTTCTTAACACTCGAAGTAATTAAATATATTTACTTTTGTATATACTTACTTCGGGCTGATGGAGATCTCTTCTTGAACAACAATTACTTTCATTTTATAATACATTGATTGTAATTCCTCTACTGTTATACTCTCTGTCGTTACGACAATGAAAAAGTTGTTGCCAAGAAATATTTATAAAATTTTCATTTTTCGGAGCAAATTTTGTTCCGAAAGACGTCTTGATTTGTCAGCGAGATCCTCACCGACGTCCTTGATGCTCTGCCCCTCGTGGTAGAACACTGTGTGACGTCAGGAGGTGATCGTCTGACACTTCAAGATGTCCTCCCCAATTTGGTGCAGCCGGCTGCACCAAACAGGTTGAAGATATTGCATTGAGAGCAACGGCGGGAAGGGGATCACCGCCCCAGAAAATAAACCCCGCTGCAAAGTTATCAAAAGCAGATTTCTTCTCTCAATGCAATGTAGACCAGGGCGGTGAGGGCCTATTTAATTACAGTACAAGGCATCTATTAGGCCCGGCAAAATCCCAGTAGATGCCTGTCTATATGTTTATTTCTCTACACGTATCACTGAAATTAATCACAGTAGAGTGTGTCAAATACGTTGCCCCAACGGCGAAGACAAAGTAAATTACTTCCACGACTTACGCCAGTTTTCAATCCCTTTTCCATTTGCCAATTATAAAGATCAAAATAGCCATTTATTGAGAAAATATTTCAATTTCTACGGAAATAAATAATCAAGATGGAAACAGCAAACACCTCATTAAGATTGCATGCATGGTTATATACAGATGCTTATCAGAATAATGGAAACACCTGAACGAAAGTGCAACTTACCAGATTAATATGGTGTCAGGCCACCTTTCGCCTTCAGAACAGCCTTGATGCGACGTGGGATGGAGGCATAGAGGTCGTGAATGGTAGCAAGTGGAATATTACACCATTCCTCGTGCAGGGCATCGGCCAGTTCTGTGAGAGAGGATGGAGGTGGAAATCGTCGCCGGAGTCGTGTTTCCAAGATGGACCACAGATGTTCAATTATGTTGAGATCTGGGGATTGGGCGGGCCAGGGGAGGTGTTGAACTTCATCCCGATGTTCCTCAAACCACGCTGCAACAGCTCCAGCTGTGTGAATGGGTGCATTATCATCCTGGAATATGGCGTCATTGTCCGGGAACAACATCCGGACCATAGGATGCAAGTGGTCTCCTAAAATTGCGACATAATCGTTGGCAGTGATGCGTCCGCGAAGTGTGACCACAGGACCCAATGAAAACCATGATATTGCGGCCCACAGCATCACCGTGCCGCCGCCATGTTTCACAGTTGGGCGGAGACACTGCAGATCATACGCTTCTTTGGGCGTTCTCCACACATAAACACGGCCCGTGGTTTGGAATAGGGTGAATGGTGACTCATCCGACCATACCACACGTTTCCAGTCGTCAACGGTCCAAGTTGCATGGTCGCGGCACCATTTGCGGCGTGCTAAAGCGTTCTGGTCCCTGATGAGAGGTTTGGCCCGTGCAACACGACCCCGTAAGTTCATGTCATGTAATTCGCGGCGGACTGTGATTGTCGAAACAGGTTGGGGGAGGTGCTGATTGAGTTCCTCCGTCACTTGCGCCGCAGTGGCACGACGGTTCCGCGTGACAATGCGCTTTAATACCCGGCGTGCCCTGTCACTGATGCTTTTCTTCCGCCCACTGTTCCGCTTCCCCGATGTGGTTTTCCCATGTGTTGTGTAAGCCGTCATCACCTTCGACACTGTCCCTGGCGACACACCTAACACACTAGCCACTGCCGTCACACTCACTCCACATAACCGCGCACCAACAATTTGCCCTCTTTGAAACTCTGAGAGGTCTCCCATTTTACACTACCTCCGTCTGCTGCAGCCACTGCACACTCCTGTTCCAAGACGCCTGACGTAGTATAGAGACCGACCTAACACACCACCACCAGCAGTCCGGCGCTGCGGTCGCCACGACACCACTGCCAACCCATACATCTGACGTGTTGCCAACTACAGGTGTTTCCATTATTCTGATAAGCATCTGTGTATATATATATAAAATACTATTTTCTCTTTCTGCGCACAAATCACACTGAAACTGAACACTGAGACTTGCCAATATCAGAAAAGAATTTATTTTGTTCTTTTCCAGGATTCCTGCTAATAACTGCAAATATTGACATCTTTCAGAAACATTTACTGATATATGGAGGAACTTTTCCAAAATTTTAACAGTGTATAAGGGAATGGAAAAACGGTTTACTTCCATTGACTAAACTAGTTGCACCAGAGAATAATATGAATTTTTCAAATTCCTGGAAGCGAAAAGCAACAAATTATAACTATAAGAAAGGAAAGTTAACTTCAGGAATCTGCTCACTTACTGCTTTCAATCTTGTATATAAAATACAAAATAGAGAAGTATATATGATACTTTCCTGAACAGGATTTTTAATACAATCTTTCTGGTTGACTGACCTTTCATCAGAGGGTCCCTAGAGCGAGGTAACTTCTCCGCAAACCTCTGAAAATGAAAGGTCTCCTCATGCGTATGTTTTTCTTTGATAGTGTCAGACTCTTCGTCACTTTTGCTCTTTCACCTAAATAGATGCCATTGTCTAAATAATTAAACGAAACTGGTATGAATTCTTCGTACTTGTTTTTAGTGTATGCAAATAATTCCATCTTCCTTTTTTCTTTAACACCTTTCCTTGTGTTTTAGAAGGATCAGTTAATTTTACTGGTAGCTGCCGAAAGAGACTTGTGAATTCTGTGTGAAGGTTTACCTTCTCTTCAAAATTCATTAACGCAAATTTCGTAATAAGTAATCTCTTTTAAAGCAGCAATCTGATTCCTTAATTCCATTTTCTCTTCTCATCAGGTCTTCTAATGAAAGTACTGGTACACGGTAGGGAATGTTCACCGGGGTTGGCGACCTTGTGGGTTCTTTCCATTCGATTCTTCCAGGAGGTTGATGCACAACATATCGGCTCTTTTAAAAGCCCCTTAAACTCCGCCAATGCCGGTCCCAAGCCCGGATGTAAGAAGAGAGGAGGAATAACAAACCAAGAGTGGTTGAAATCGGTTCTTTTCAGAACCAATAACTCCCTTCCGAAAGGAACGAAACGGCTCTTTTAGAGCCACTTTATGTATTACTGAAACGGTCTTTCTCAAGGCTCCCGGGACCTTCCCAAAAGGAAATGAAATGGCTCTTCTCAGAGCCTCCATAACAGGAACAGCTTTTTGTCCCAGAATTGAAGATGTTAAGAAGAAGAATGATGTAACTTCTCTCATGATATAATCAATGTGTTTCGACAAATGGTGCCGGAGGTTCGGGTAATGTTAAGATACAAAAACTCGCTTCGTCTTTTGATAGTGGTGCAAACTTCATCATGTGAAGCTGATTCAGTTCTCTGCAACGTCTCAAAACATTCCTAAGAGAGAGCCTGACAGAGAGGAAAAATAATGTTAAACCTGGATGAGTTAGCAGATTGATTTGTTGCAGCCAGTGGTAGTCTCAGAACAATCTTCGGGCCCATCAACCTATGTAAGTTGATATGAATACATTAATATCAATTAATTAGTTTGCATCTGTAGAATTGTAACTGCAAGTAGAATTTTCATGTTATTTTGTTAATACTGACGTTATCCATAGACTGATCTGAATATTTTATTAACATTTAGTTTGAAGTATACGCATAATGTAGCTTACAGTTAGTCAAAGCCATGACGTACTCGCAGACTTTCTTTTTCCATGCGCGCTCATCCCAATTTTAACATGTCAGAGACGACCATGTTATTGGATTCTATCCTGGGCAGGATTATGATAGTTTTCATGGTGAACACCTACATCAATCTAATACTGTCATCCCAACGACTGCTTGGTCTTCTTTTTCTCCTCATCCGAGCCACATGACCTGCCAATCTTAAGCCGTCATGATTTCATTGTTCTTGCAATATCGGGTGAATCATACAGTCTCCGGTTATCTTGTCCCGTTTCTGCACGTATATATTTCCAACGACCTTAATTTCGACCGCTCGCAATTTACATTCATCTGCGGAGCTCTTACTTCAACTTACACCACCGGTAAATTTATCGTTCTCCACATTTTCAACTTATATTAATCATTAGCTTCTGGAATCGATGGAAACATGAGTTTCTCGACATACCTCTTGTATAATTTCAGATACTCGATGATATGTAATTTCTGAGCTGTGAAATACATTTGGAATACTGCCACCACATTACTGAGTTATGAAATTACTGTCATCGTAGGATATAATAATATCGCCGTAGGATAGGATCTGGATCCAGAAAACCTTTGTGAAGTGTTAGTGTTGTGCGACTGCTCATGCTAGTTGTTGTGAACTTCGGTATCAAAAAAACAGTGAAGTGCTAAAGTTAAAGGTTGGGACCACAAATGAACTTTGGAAAAGAAGGTACAAAGCAAGGACCAGATCAACTGTGTCATGGTACGTAGCACATTTAAGGTATCATGCTAGGTTTTGTAGATTTGGATAATGAGTGGAATTTGAATTGTTACACCAGGTTATTTTAGGAATCAGTAAAATCAGTCCGTATTAGTAAGGATTACAGAAATCACAACACTGACAACAACAGAACTAGTTATACTAGATCCATAGATAAATAGAACCAATCATTCAAGTAATATGACTGCACCTAACCGGAACCTTGCCGACCGAGGAAGACGTGTGCTCTAAGACATTAAGACCGTGTCTCCCTAATTGCGGGTTCGAATCCCACCAGAGCCATGGATATTTGTGGATTTTAACAAGCACTGCACCCATTTTTACATGCACTGCACTGCAGGACAACTGTCCCTTAGAGTACGCTTCACCTCTGCCCACATATTTTCCATGGAATTGAGGTCTGCTCCACAAGGCGGCCAGTCAATTAAATCAATCTTTGGCTGCCTTGCGAACCATTCCTGAACCACACGAGAAGTATGTATTGGAGATGGTCTTGCTGGAACTGAATAACACCATGAGGATGAAGTACTCGTACTGATAGCACCATGATATGTAAGTACTGAGCACTGTCCAGGTGCCCTTCAATTTTGCGTAGCTGCCCTGCACCGTGAATGGAAATCCAAATCAACATGAAATAGATACAAGACCACTGCGATCGCTAGCAGCCACATATCCAGGGTCATATCGGGCGCCCCTCATTTGACGTTTTGAATATGGATTCATCTAAGAAATTCACATTTTCCCAGTAGCGATCCACATTCACATATGCACATGCGAGACAGTAAATTTTGTGTTCATCTAAGAGTTTTTCCTTCACGGCAGCAACACGGCCACGTAATCCAATCTGACGAAGCCTTCGGAGCGCTGTCTGCGTACTACCAGGAAAGTGGGAAGCTTCCCTTAGCTGTCTAGACGTCCTTAGTGGGTCTAACCGGGCTTCGTTTACTAATCTGGCATCTTCCGTCTCGGTACACACACGAGAACGACCAGGAGAACGTAAATTGCCAGTCTGACATGTAGTACGATATTGCCAAATCCATCGCCTGGCTGTAGAGGTCGGGATACCCATTCGTCTCCCAGCTGCAGTTGCAGTATAGCCCTCTAACTCCCACAAGGTAATTACAGCTGAACGTCTGTCCATGATCAGCATTGCTCTGAGCAGCAAATAAACAAGTAATAGCAGGTAACAGGCATGTGATTGGTTAATTGCAGAGCACGCTCCCTGTGGGGAACGATTTGGTTGAGATTCGCACAAGGAATATAATAAAAATAATAATAGTTTTCATAAATAAGAAAAGCTATTCTAATAAACAAAGTTAATTGTTATACTACCTTTACACGTATAAAATATGTGTTCTGGATTTAAACCTAGAAAAATCATCCACATGCTTGCTGTTAAGAAAACAGACGGAAATAAATCAAATTTAATCTTCCTTATCTAAAATCACAAACGTATAAAATGGTCCACTTAGCGTGACTCAATCTGCTGGTGCTTTAAGAAGACAAATCTTGGCAAGATTTCTCTAGCTGTAACAGTAGCTCGTGGTTAAAACATTTGATTTCTAAACCAATATTACACGAACGTGGGTTTGAACCCTGGTCAGGTCAAGTATTTTTCCTACTAGTTAATAAGACTAACAAATCATCAGATGACAAAAGTATAGCATTTGCGAGGGAGAGAGACAGAGAGGAAAGCATTTCAGACCCATGGAAAGAAGTTATGTTTCTTTACTGAAGAACAGTTTAGTATCTTATAGTAACTCAACGTTCGTGGGGATCATAAACTTTGGGGATAGTGAATTTGCTGTATGGCACATGGTCCGACTTTGGATATAACAACATTTACTTAATTTGTATTTAACGTTCACATATAATATGTCGACGTTCTGTCAACACCCACCACTTCTCTGATGTTATATTTTAAACATAATAATTACTTATGTTCTGAAATGCTTGTATGGATACATATAAAACTAATTATTATTATCTAATTATTCATGCTTTGAGGAATATATCATTACATGAAAGTAAATTTTCCAGAAAATAATTCGAACCCACGATTAGAAGGCACGCGCTCTACCACTGAGCTAACATGAACACATATATCTAATTCTTTCTGATATAACTACTTCTGAAGAAACATGATTGAATTTTCGGTGCTCAAGACAATGAAATTCATATACGTTGCAAATGCTGCTGTTTTTATCTCCTTTCTCTTGTTTATTGTACTACTTGTATGGATGTGAGAACTAAATTTGCTGTCTTTCATTGCAAATGTGCTTTTACGATGGAAACGTAGGTGATAAAACGATCACGTTCTCAGATGTATGGATGGTTTAGAAATACTGTATCATTATGAATTTTAATGAATGTTACTTTTTTCTACACTTAATAACATTTCAACGTGTCTTATTGCACTTAAAAGAAAAAAACATTGCACGTTTTTTCCCCAATTGCGAAGGTTCATCCTTCTTTCCAGGGCTCGAACCTGGCATCTTTGGTTTACTGTTTCCGAAGTTGAACTTAAAGAGTATTTTCAGCTGAAAATTACCGTAATCAATGCAGTCATTCTTCTTGGAATAGGGTGTACATTAGACAAACGCAGAATAAAATCCATCTAAGGAATCTAACACTCAAAGAATTCCACAATGCTGCTACTCCGTTTACCAATATACCACAATGCTTGTTATCGGAAATGAAACAAGTGTCAAAAACATTACCTTCGTCCGAAGTTTTTATTTCCTGTATTTTGTTCCATGCAAGTAGTTAGGGTGACATTGTGCTTTCTCAGGAATATAGCTCAGCATTTGGCACAAGTACATACAAAAATTGATTGCTACACAGCATATATATATGTATATGCAAAATTAAAACAAGTAATAAAATACATGCATATGTATGTAGACACATATATGTATATAAAAAATATTCCTATTTCACAACAAAAGAGATTCTTCCATTTAAAAAAATAAATAAAAGCCAATATTTAAACAGGCAGACGCTAAAATAATTACTACAATGGAACTAATTTAAAAAAATTAGTCCATAAAAACATTAAAAAGAACATGCCTATATAGCTAGCATCAAAATATTTGGTGATTTGTATCTACTGCAGGGCAAAAGAAACCTTTTCTCGTCCAGATCATGGAATGTGCACTTTGCTATTTCTATATTAAATATTCGTAGTTTTAAACTACCTACTTTCTGATAAAACATTATTATTTATACATTTCTCTCATACACACACAGCGTAACACTCGTACATACAAACTTGTTACACACGTTAAAATATATATATTTGGCTCAACTATGTTTAACTGATTTACTCTCTAACATTATTTTGTATTCTACAAATAATATATGAACTTCGGAACATTTTCCCAGATATATATATATATATATATATATATATATATATATATATATATATATGAGAATATTTTAAAGTAAACTTTGAAGCCGTTGCGTCTAATCACAAACAAATGTTTATTATCTTTGGCAGTGAATATCAGAAAGACAAAGAACTTACTGGATTTACTTACAGTTCATCTCTGTAAATATTGTTTTCAAGCATAACACAATTGATTAATAAAATACTCGATCTTTTAACTTTTTCTCCAAACAGACGTAACACTACATGGAATGCTAAATATACGTACAATCAGTTTCAGATATTGACCATCCTTTCTTAGTTCGAACAATATACCGCCATAGGGGTTTTTACTCTTTCGAAGGTAATATTTTACATAAAACTTTTCACCATTGACAGATGAAGGATTATTTGACGAAACTTGAGCTATAAGTCAAAATAAAAGTGAAAAGCTCTCCCACACACGCGGTCTAGAAGAACGAGGTCAATATATATACATATTTACCTCACTGCTAATACACACGGTAAACGAAGTCTTCCTTTCCCTCATTATAAACTATTACATTTGACATAACATTGTACCTAGAGATAAGATACGCGGTTTACAACATTCTACGGCTAAACTCACCAAGCTTCTTTGTCGCAGGTCGTCATCGACGTGGCATAAGTGAGCAAGGGACAGAAAAAGCTTTGGTGCTCTCCCACACAACAACAAAGGTATATGCTACCACTGTTGGCCCGCGGAAGAGCAGATACTTCCTGTTCCTTGAACTACTTCTAACACCATTTTAATGCTTTTCTTATGAGGTAATACTCTTTCGTAAGTAGTTTGTCATAGAAGTATATTTGGAAATTGTTTCTCGCGATACCACAGAATCAACTGGGACTTTTCTGAATGCTCTGTCCTTTTACTGCAATACCTCGTACACTTAAGCCACGTCAATATAGACTTCAAATCAAGAAACTTGAGTTCTGCTGTAACTGTAAACTACCGCAAAACTGCATCTCTACCTAAAACAGTATGTCAACTATGACATTTTATGATCGGAGAAACATTATGTCCATCCTGCATTTTGTGCAAAGTTTCGTTCCATCATCATGTAAACGATATAGCGAAAGTTACTTAAGTGTGCGCAAATCTTTACGGAAGAAGACATTTCTGCAACGGCAAATACTACTATAACGCGTATTCTGTACAGTAAAATACTTTTCAAAACTTGTGAAGTTATTTTAATATTTCTGAGTAAAAGATGACTTAACACAGAGATCCTAAAAGAGAATTAAAGCTATTTAAGTTCCATATTTATTCTTATACCGCACACGATTTCGTTAAGAAACTAGATATTATGGCTTTGCTGTCTTTTCGATATGAGTCCTTATTCACTATAATAAAATAGTATTTACTAAATACGTGACTACAGTGCAAGGTAACACAAATATCATATTAAAAAAAGAAATACTAGTACGAACTTTACTTATCGTATAACATCCTGTGGATAGGTAATCTTACTTCTTTCCCGCAATTACAGGAAAATTTTACTCTTGTTATATGACTTTCGTTAAGAGTATTAAAACGCTTTTCTCCTGTGGTGTTCTCTTCACAATGTTAACGAAACAAGAAAATCAACAGTATCCTATGCTAATCTTACAAAGTTTGATTCTCCGAATCTAATTATACTAATTAAATGTCCTTTACACAAAGCCCTGTGTATGGTAACTCGAAAAATTCACAGAAATATAGGTCAATGCGACTGACACTGCAAGAGTGCAGAATTAAAGAAAACGCATGTAGTGAAGTGCCCTGATTTTCGCCATCAGCAGTAACTGGCTAGTTCAGCTAAAGAGCGAGGAAATGCTCCATATTATATACAAATTGGTCATGGTATTCTAATAGTAGAATACTGGGCCAACAGCTGCGATGTTACAATCACAGTCGATTTTTCTGTGTATTTTTCAATTACAACGTTATGCATGCGATTGAAGAATTATTACAATTCATTTCCAGTATGTCATTTTGCGCACGGTGGACTCATTTTTTAAAAATATAAATGATATACTTCTTTTTTGTAGTTTTCGTTTCAGACTACATTAATCACGAAGCGCTCTTCGCTCTACAAAGCTGAAAACATCTTCTGGTAGGACTTAAAAAAAAGTGTGTGCATATGGAAATAACTGGCCGGGAAACTGGGACAGGACGGGCAAACCGGGACTGTCGCCCCAAAAGGCTTCTGCCACTAACTGGGACGACGAGACCCCTTAATTCCTGTTGCTAAGGCTTAAGGGAACCGACAGGGGTAGACGCCTATGTCCAATCCATACGTTCATGTCGTGGGGCCTGTTAGTACCCAAGCAACTGCTTGGCGAACGAACATGGATGGGCTGCTCACCAACCCCCATTAGCAGACAGCGTGGTGAGTCAAATGTTTGCACCCCTCCTTTCTTTACACATGATGATACAAGTAAGGAAGCAGCCTCGCAGGCCTTCACTGCCCGGAGGACGGAATGCAGCTGGCAACGGCAGCGGTCAGTCCTGCGAGAAGTCAGAGGGTCAAATTGCCCGGGTTTGGACTGTAGACTGCCAGGACACCGACACGGCAACTCCAACGGACCTATACGTGGCGACTCTCAACTGTAAGTCACTTGCAGGAGAGGACAAATTAGAAGCATTGCAGAATGAACAAACAAGGATTAAGTGAGACATCATAAAACTATCAGAAGTGTGGTGGAAGAATGAACAGTTGGAACTAGTCAGGGCACACGTTCTACATCAAAGGAACAGAAAATGGAAAACCGACAGGCGTTGGGTTTATAATTAATAAAGACCTGAAGTCACGGATCACAGAAATTGAAGGAATTTCAGATAGAATCGCACGGGTAGTAATAAAGATTAACAATAGGTACAGTATGGAAATTATACAAGTGTATGCTCCAACAACCTCAAATCCGGAGGAGGAAATCGAAGATCTATACGAGGAGATCCAGAAGATTTTGTATAGTAGCAAATCGCATTACAAAATTGTAATGGAAGGCTTCAATTCGAAAGTAGGAATCAAGCAGAGCAGTGACACGAAAGTGGGAAACTTTGGATTTGGCAAAAGAAACAAGAGAGGAGAGAAGTTAGTGGAATTCTCACAAGCCAACAGACTTTTCATTTCAAATACATTTTTCAAGAAACCACCCCAGAGGAAGTGGACATAGAAAGGCCCAAATGGGACTAAAACGAAATAGACTACGTTCTATCGAATAATAGGGAAATTCTGCAAGATGCGTCTGTTCTGAACAATTTCAAAGTCTCGAGTGATCATAGGATGGTGAGATGTAAGCTGAAACTAAATACTAGACTTGAGACAAAGAAGCTTATCAGAGGAAAACCGCCAATTTTAGATCTGGAAAATCTAAGGAAACACAGACAGACATTCGAGATAGAACTAAGCAACAGATTCAACGCCTTGGAAGAGTTAAGAGGACGAAGAAGACATCAACAGCAGAAATAAAATACTGACTGATATAATAAGAGAGACAGCCAAGGAAATAGCAGGCACCAGAAAGAAAGAAAAAAAAAAGCAAAATCTCAGAAGAAACTAAACTCTTGATGAAGAAAAGAAGGGAAATGAAACCGAGGAAAATTACATAAAGAGGACAGAGTACATAGAACTAAATAAAACCGTAAGGAAAAAAAAAAGAGGATGCACGAAGATATAACGAAAATCTTGTAAGAAATACAATCGAGGAAAACAAGCGCCTGAAGAAAACCAAACAGCAGCTCATGATAGGGAAAAAGTAATAATTGCAGTTAAGAGACCAGACGTAACGCGAAATAAGGAAGAAATTATAAAAATATTTGAAAATTTCTAGAGAGAATTGTACTACTCCAAAGAAGAGCTAGGAAATGGAAGACTAAAAAAAAAATGATATAGATGTCCCAGACGTAATGAAAGAAGTGGATAAAGTACTTCGAAGGATGAAGAATGGAAAATCGCCGGAAGAAAATGAACTCACAGCTGAGATGTTTAAATGGAGAGGTGAAAAGATGAAAGAGTAACTTGCTAAATTATTCTCGATGTGCCTAAGAGAGAAAGGAATACCGTCAAGTTGGAATAATGCTATTATTATTTTGTTGTACAAGAAAGGGGACAAAGAACGCGTCGAAAACTATAGACCAACTAGTTTACTGTCAGTTCTATACAAAGTGTTCACCAAAGTTTTTTTTTTAAATCGTATTAAACGGGAACCAGGGAAGGGAACACGCTGGATTTCGTCGTGGATTTAGCACAATGGACCACAAACAAAATTGAATGAAGTTATGGAAAGGACTAATGAATATGAATTTACACTGTCTGGGATTCACAGATTTTGCAAAAGCTGTCGATTCGGTCTCCTTGGTAGCAGTACTTAAATCACTTAAACATCAAGCCATCGAAAGTGTATACATCAAGTTAATGTGAAACATTTACTCGACTGCTACATCTGTCAGTAGACTAAATCAAAAAAGTGAAAAATTTAAAGTTGGAAAAGGGGTAAGACAAGGAGATCAATTTCTCCGAAAACTATTTTCTGTGGTCATGGAAATTTGTTCCAAAATTTAAACTGCGCTGAAGTTGGAATAAACATTAATGGTGAATATCTTCATCACCTACGATTCGCTGATACAGTCCTGTTTTCTGCAAGCGCAGAAGAACTACAAACCAGAATGGAAGAACTGAGTAATGAGAGTTCGAAAATAGGCCTTAAAATGAACTTAAGTAAAACGAAAGTAATGTACAATCAACATGCTGCAAAGAAGTAAGTAAAGATTAACGGAGAGACAATAGGCATAGTTAATGAGTATGTTTACCTAGGCCAGCTCAAAACATCAATGCCAAGTTGACTGGCGAAATTAATACAAGATATAAAATGGCGTGGAGTACGTTTGGAAGACTACAATTTATTTTCAAAAGTAAACTACCAATGTGTCTTACGTGTGATGATGTACGGCTGTGAAACTTGGATACCGAATGCGCAAATGACTCACAGATTGAGAGTCACACAGAGCAATGGAGAGATGCATGCTAGGAATAACCAGGAGGGGCAGGAAGACAATGGATTCGCGCACAAACAAAGGTAGAGGATGTAATCAAGACAGATGATGAAGAAGAGGAGATGGGCCGGTCACATAGCTAGACGAACAGATGGACGACAAATGTACTACATCATCGGATTCCTAGAGGAAAGAAACGACCGAGACGACGTCCAAATGTAAGATGGGTAGATGAAATCAAGTGTTTTCCAGGAGCTACATGGATGAGGATAGCAGCAAACCGAAATATGTGAAAAGGGAATGGATAACGGCTGAATATGATGATGATATGGAACTAACTGTAAAATACTATATATAACACTTTTTACAATTACTTCCATACATATGGAAGTATATTTAAACAAAAAACTGTTGTCTCACCAGAAGATGGTCTCAGGTTTGTAGACCAAAAAGCGCTTCGTGATTAATGTGGTTTTTGAAATGAGGATTACAAAAACAAGTACATTATTTAGTAAACTCGTAGTTTATTCGCACCCACATATTTTTTGTTAACGTATATTCAGAAAAGAAAACACTCATATATATCCTAATAAAACAATATGTAAGGAACAAAACAAGGATGGCACTATATTATAATCATTACAAAAAAATCGTTGTGAAAATACAAAAAAAAAACAGCAAATAAAGTAAATTTCTCGCCGTAAACTGCAGTTTGTAAACAATGCAAAATTCGCGTTCGTTGTGGTTTCCCATTTCCACTTACTCTTCGATAAAAGTTATGACTTCTGCTATAGGCTTAGAAATGTCTTGGTATATATCAATACACTAACAAGTAGACCTCACCACATCGCCGTTGCGTTAGCAAAATGAAACATCTACTGTCATAAAGGAGGCATGAATATAAGATATTGACAAAAATTTTAACTGCTAATGAGCACTAGAAATATGGGAAAACTAAATTAAAATATGAATGTGGGAAAGCCATGTACAATATAATTTGATAGTTTCAAGACCGATTCTTTTCGAAATAGATGGGGCACAATAGTTCAAGTATGTAAATCGGATGAGGAGGGCTGATGGCACTTCCGGATCATGGCCGCCATCTTGAAATCCGCCATATTGGATAAAGTATATTCATCCCTACTTTATGACAGTAGTTGTTTCATTTTGCTAACGCAACGGCGAAGTGGTGAGGTCTACTTGTAAGCTTATCATATCGCACAACTAATACTGTTGTTATGCTCCGCCATTCGAACTTTTCTCTTTTACACTGCCACTGTAAAGCCAAACTACTTTACCGTGTTAAGGGGAAATCTTGGCGTCACTTTCTGAATATCTTCGTATCTTGGGCATAACCACAATCAACCCTACTTTAAATGCAGAGTATAGCAAAACTAGATCTGATACACGTACTTTCACAAAGTATACATTAGAAAACTGAATTTAATAGAATCTGCTGTCTACAATCACATACAGTAACACTTTCGTTCCTATAACTAATCTTAGAAATCAAAATAAGGTTCAGGAAAGACGCAGATTCTGCGTCCTACGACCAACACCTCAACACGGCACCTTTGGGAAGGAACCTCTGTTCACGGTTTGTGCTACATCTTCAATAATTCCTAATCCCCTCTCTCCACCCCTCGCCCCTCAACATACGAATTTTCTCTATACCCTCATTGTCTATCCATTTGCCATACATTTTCAATACAGAACCTTCCGCCATTCACGATGATATACGTAATTCGTTAGTCAATTGTTCCACAATTTGATGCGTCGTACAGGAGGCACCATTATCGCCCTGCTCTCGCCAATCTTTTGTTTTACTGCCATGTGACGTCATCTCATCCTGTGCGTTCGTTAATTCAAAATGAGTCTCTAAGCTTTTGTGTCGGATTGCTTCGTAAACTGTAGTTTATGTAAGGATCCTGAAGCTTTCTAATTTGATTTTTTAAAATCTTAAATTGTCCTTCCGGCTCTCCCTTGTCTTAGGGATATAAAGTACACATCACAACGGAAGTGTCGCCGTCTACTGTTGCAATACTTTTATTTTTATATTACACTCACACGTGGTAACTCCAAATTATAAATGGAAAATCAGACCTATTAAATGAGAGAAATATCATTGGTATTTTCAAACATGAAACTAAATGATGGCCATGAAAATTTACCGAGTCTACACAACCTATACATCACGTAATCTGAGGCCAGATAAACGTAGTTTAGTTGAAATTACCGGCTTGTATTCGTGAACAGTAAATGCAGTAATAACAAACGTAAATCCATGCACGGACTAAGCTGTCGCATTTTTCCAGAGTGAAAGAAACTATTGTACACGAATGAAGATACCGTCCACTTAATGGTGATTCTAATGCAGTTCTATGCTGTTTCTCCTGAGGAAGTATCGCATTCAGTCTCGCTAACAAGTGCCTTCGGCGAATATACTATATAACAAATATTCTTTATTGCCTAACCCTAAAGTTGTGCACACCAATGGAGTTTCCCAGATTTCGTCGAAAATCCAACCTTATATGACGTCATCATCTCCTAGTGAATAATGGAATGTTGATAAAAGACAGTTAATGTTTAATAAACAGAAACTATTACAAGTTCATTATACGAACAGCCGATATTATCTCTCTTTCCGTGTTTATATATGCACATGTACATATCAAAAGACGAATTTCGACTCGACATCCATCAGCTAAAGTAAGCGAGTAGTCAGTGTCTTTCCTAAACGATGAATTTGAGTACCACTATGCTATATTGTACTAATTCTATATGCATATATGGTTTGAGTTGGTAGTGGATGCTTTGATGAAGTTTGAGGCGCGTGAAATCTGGAAAAGATCCGTTACAATACTAACAGCACCCGTGTTTACACTATCTAGGGTGTTACAAATGAGACTACACTACTTCGTGCTTGATTTCATTGAAACAAATTCAACAGGTAACTTCTAAAAAAAAAAACCATTAACTTTGTGCTGTGTACAAATATCCAAATTTCTCACATAATATTCATACCAACAAAAGTATTTTAACACAGGTATCTGCAACTTCCTAGCATATTACTCGGAAATATGCAAACATAAGACAAAAGTAAACAACATATTTATACTGTACAACGTTCACAAGTTCTCGCAGAACTATTGGGAGTTTATACAATTCCTGTTCACTAAAGTTCTTAAGGGTTTACTACTGTACACATTTTTACACAAGAGGGGCGTGGTTGGTATTCTTTTCTCACATCTTAATATATGTTTCTTTTAACTAAATTCTTACCGAAATTACTATATTCTTTACATTGTCAATTACAAATACTCTCTCTCTCACGCGCGCGCGCACACACACACATACACGTTATCTTTATTTTTCTCTCACAGAAGTCAAGACTACCTGTTTCTAACAAATATTTAAACATTTGCTGCTGCGAAACGGTTTCGAAGAGATGCCAGTTTTAAAATATAGCTGTTACAAGAGGTACTTTTCTCTTAAACATTATGTTTCTAACGTAAAACTAATTTCTCATATTTTTCCCCCCACTCTTAGTTAACAGTAGTTTACAGATTTCTGATATGCTTTGTACGTCTGAACAATAGGCAACAGGATGTCAAACCAGTTCCTGCTTTCGCTAATTCCGATAAACTTAGAGATCGTCTGCCGAAGTCTACTCGCTCTTCGAACACCTGGAAGATAAAAGATTAAGATATTAAGCATGGAACAACGCTAATTTTTAAGTCACACGCCAATGTCTTAACTACTGCATTCATGAAAATGAATGAATATCTTGTACAAACCAAATAAATAATTTAAGATGTTATCACCTTTTTTTCAAAAGAGAACCTTCTGTATGGTACATGTTGAAATTAACACAGAAAAATTGACAGCCACCGTGACCAAGACTCGAACACGGATCTCCCAGTGGCCTGTTCTGTATTGTGTTTATTTCAACATTCACCATACACAAAGTTATCTTGTGAAGAACATTCTTTCACACTGCACGATTGCATTCCTCATCTAAAAAATCTCCGTCTGTAGCGGAGTGCCTGGGTCCCATAACCAGCAATGGGAGCTGGGAGAGAGTCGAGGCGTGAAGAACGTTCTATATACACAAAGAATTGGCCGTGCCATGGTGGGATAAGGATATCATACCCAACCGGCAACTGGGAAATCCGGGTTCGAGTCTCAGTCACGGTGGCTGTCAATTTTTCTGTGTTAAATAATTTAATCTCGGGAGAATGTTTTCAATAATAAAATGTACTTATTTTGCTATAACGGTCTCCATGTTTCGATCACTAAATTAATTTATCCCGATCGATTTGGACGCTATGTAGCGTCGTCATCTGCGATGCGCGCCAACGCAAGTAAAAGAATTAAAGAGGAAGTGACGAGAAAGAAGATAGTGAAATCAAAAATGAAAATGTGACCCTGAGAAAATTTTAGATCAAGGATTCAGATTTCCTTACGGGGCCACTTCCATTTTTCATTTCACTATCTTCTTTTTAGTCATTTTCTCTTTAATTCTTTTACTTGCGTTGGCGTACACCCCAGACGACGACGCTGGGTTAGCGTCCAAATCGATCGGGATGAATTAATTTAGTGATTGAAACATGGAGACCGTTTGAATGAAGTACGTATAGTTTATTACTGAACATAAATTTATTTTAAAAGTTTGAACAGTATTTTGATAGATGAGATATACGAATTACATTGAATTATGTTGCATATAGTCTGTATATAATCTCTTAATACATGACACGCTACTCTCTTATTCGAATAAATGATGAATGAACTAGTAAATCCGTTCTCTCAAGCACAAAACATTCAAAATATATGCCGTGGGAGCTAGTACCGAAGTTTTAAAAGCAACAGGACCGCAAATAGGGAAGTTAAGTTGTTCAGATCAGATGCTACCCCCCCCCCCCCCCCAAGTTGTTCAGATCAGTTTATTACCACCCCACCACCCCAAATCAGTGACGTTACCAGCTGGAACTACGGGGGCTGGGTACTTAGTATTATACTATTAAAAATTACGACGGAAATTATATTAGACTCAACGAAGCTAACATATACTAGCAAACCAAGCCCTCGTTGTCCAAGCGGTAATGTCGCGGATTTCTAATCGGCAATGGGTAGGTACGTGGGTTCAAACCCCACACCTGACCATCTTGATTGATGTTTTCCAGGGTTTTTAAGTTTCACAAGGCGAATGCCGGGATGGCACCTTAAAGGCCCTTGCCGATACCTCCCTATCCTTTACATAACCCATGCCGACCTGAGTCAAACCAGACAAAAGGCCCTAAATATCAATACAGTAGTCTCTCGTTTATCCGGCTTTCGCTTATCCAACATTCTGTATTATTTGACATACCATCGTAAAAAAAAGCATCATTCGGCAACAAGAACCGCAAGTTGTGAACGTAGTCTATTTTTTGTTTATCCCGGCTCGACCGCGTGGCGCGCCCGTCTACACTATGACTAATGTGTGTGTCATTCAGTGCATGAAGGATCATGATATGAAATAACTGATGAAGAAATTGTTAATTTTTCCTGTTTTGTTGTAAAACATGGTTATTAGGTTCGTAATGTGTAAAATTATAACATAGTTTGACGTTTAGTAGGCTTTTTCTTAACACCTCCCTATTATCGGACATCTTCGCTTATCCGACGTTCTGCCGGCTCATTTATGTCGGATAAGCGAGACTGTACTGTATATCAGAAATACTAAAATGTATGAATTCATTTTAATAATAGGCAGTTGCTAATCAAATATTTCATGAATGAAATTTTAAGCCCGGAAAGAATAATCTTCCGAATATCTCAAGTTTACATAAAAAGAGGGTGGGGGAGCGGGAGGTTAAATTAATTACAACTGGAACGATCAATGCAGAGTTGGAAGGGGAAGTGTGGACTGACCATTTAAAAATACCATTTAATTACTGTTATTTTAGAACAGTTTGCTCATCTTACCTTAAAAGAGTCTGGGATTTCGTCCTGTGAACGATGAATAAGGGTTCCGTTAACATGAAGAACATTAGCTGCAAAATCCTCTGGAACGGTAAGCGTTTGGTAACTAAATGTAGCTTCACGTTCTATGCGCTAAAAATGAGAGAACAAAATGGAATATTTGAGAAATAAAAACTAATTGTTACAATAAGTAGCCATATACCATGCTGCATTTCAATCTTAGATACAGACGCTTGAAACATTTTCCATTAAGACAAATATTGGGTTGTAAACAGTTTTTATTTATCGATAGTTAAATCTCTATCTTAAATCAAGTTAAAGTGTAGGAAGCATTGCGAAAAGAATTTGGTTTCGAATTGGCCTTTAGGCAACTTTGGCTCAGGCCGAATGGATGATAGAATTGGTAGAATGAAAAAAGTGGTAGGAAATGGGAGAACTCCAAGAAAACCCACGCACACGGAGTTTGTCCACCACAAAGCCCATATGGTTTAAGCTGGGATCGAACCGAGGATCCCAAGCACAAGAGGTAAGCGCTCTACCATTGAGTCCCCGCGGGCCAAAATAGCTTTCGGTGAGATTATTAGACAGGGCACGTATTATGAATTAAAACCTCTCAATACACTCATCTACGTACCCTCGAGACCAGACCAGTAAACTTAAAAAAAAACGAGACAAAGAATGGGGGCCCCATACGTTGTCTCAACACCATCTTCTGGACAGACCTGATCGCGGTAATGAAAAGTGGCTCCTCTGCGTGAATATTACAAATAGGGCCAACTTCCCTGAAAGGCTGCAAAGGCACCTCTACATCAACGAAATGTGATGTAGAGTTGGTGGGATTGAAGCATGCGATACACTTATCACATATATGCACAAGAAGAACCGTCTAATGCAGGGTTTCTCAAAGTGGGGGTCGCGGGTTGTGTGCAAGGGGGTAGCGAGGGTAGCTAAAGAATTAATTTAACTAGGGTTTTGTAGGTTAAAGCTAACAAATTGCAAAGAAGGTATTTTATTTTGCTTGTTTGAAAATTAATTTGTCGAATACCTTTTGGATATTTATTATGAAATACAGCAAATCAACTGTCATGTTTTGAAATGAAAAGCAAATAATTAAAATAACTGTGGGTCCCTGGCTAGAAGACATGGTAAAACTGGGGTCGCACGATGAAAAAGCTTGAGAAACGCTGTTCTAAGGGATGTGCTTCAAGAAAAATTATCAGCGTCGTTTAATCGCCATAGGGCAAAGACAATGCTCGTCCGCCCGCTGCCTTAAGAAAGCAATTGAAACTACGCAGGTTTTTTTAAGTGTTTAAACACTGCGACGTCAGGATAAAGTAAAATAAAACACTTCTGGATTATATTAACGTTTTTGAACCAGTTACGTTTTTAGTCAAAATACTGAACGTAAAACAGGTGAAAGGACAATGAGACTAAAAAACTTATTTACACTAACGATTAATTCAGGGTACCTGAGTGTGTATTAAAAACAGTTGCCAGGTACTAAGGAAAGTAATGCCTTGAATTTTAGTTAGATACTTTTATTCTTAACAGTTACAAGCTTTTTTTTTTATTACAATAGAACACTAACTAGGTTTATATTTCCTTTATTTAGTATCAATAACCAAACTGTTTACAAACCACTGTAGCCAATTAAAATGTGAACAGTCATTCTATACCTTAGATCTGGCAACTCTATTTTTAAAATCGACACTCAGAAACAATGATTTAGTCTTCAGTGTAAAAAAGTGTTCTTTTTCTCACTATCGTTTCTTCCCTTTAAAGTTCTACATTTTGGTAAAGAATAGGTTCGAAACGTTAACGTTTAAGTTATTTTATTCTACACTGACGTCACCGAGGTTAAAACACGTAAATAAATCATTGCTTCACAACCTCTTTGCGCAATAACACTTATTTCTAAATTACACCGGTTTGGTTGGGGGATTCTCCACCATCCACCATAATCATCGGACAACGTCCAATCCAATTTTCATAGTACGTTATCTTTAAAGACCTTTCGAAATAATAACGATGTGACATATAAAACTTATTTATTTTTTTTAGATTTTTTGACGCATTGATCTATTAGCGCTTGTCTATTAGGTCTATTTGTTCTATTAGCGTTCAAAAACCACAAAAAAAAAAAAGTCAAATTTTCCGCGTTGTTAATTTACAAAATTTCTTATTAATCATTAATGGTTAGCGCTAGAGAGCTCAGGTGGACTCATTTTAAAGCTATTGTAACAAGTTTTCGCTTGATGTATCACTTAACAGAATTGCACAATTTTTTCAAATTTTAATTTCAAAATCGAACATCTCAAAAATTATTATACAAGGTAACCAGAAAATTTTTGCCGTTTTTGACGTCCCGTTAATCATGCGCTTACAGAGAGGAAACGAAATGACGTACGTGTCTGCCAAGCGATCGGGAGTCAGTCTGACCACGACCCTCCGTAATAGACACGGTGCTCACACACAGCAGTCATAGCTCGTCCAGTGTAAAAAAGAAATGGAGGTATCGAAGCAGCTTGTTCGCGTGTGTTTGTTGTATGAGTTTCAAGTGGGCCTGTCAGCTGCCGCATCAAGTCGCCGCATATGCCAGGCATTGGTTCCAGAAATTCTGTTCGGGAGATGTGAGCCTTGCTGATGAACCTAGCAATGGACGACCACATGTGTTGGATGACGAGGCCCTGAAAACAGCCATCGAGGAGGACAGTGGTCTAACGTGTGATGAACTTGCAGAAAAGTTCCATCAAGTTTCCGCTGAAACAGTCAGACTACACCTGCATGGGATAGGGAAGTCATACAGGTTAAGCAAGTGAGTACCCCACACATTGTCGGCAGCCAACAAGGAACACGAGTGACAGTCTGTTTGTCCTTGCTCACTCGGCACCTGAACACTCCCATATTTGATCGCTTGCTCACTGGTGACGAAAAGTGGGTTCTCTATGACACTCCTAAGCGTACCAGACATTATAGTGCTGCCAAGATGACTTGAGTTGTCAAAAATGCGAACTAAAACTCACACCCACGCGTAGAGCCAATAAGGGTTCAGCGGAGCGATAAGCGAGGGAGTATTGAATGTATAATGCTATTGCCAAATTTAACAAGAGGTTCAGTTGAAATAAGGATGGCTGCAGAGAAGAATGTTGTGGTACGCAGTGAGGGAAGAAAAATAATAAGCGAAGTGATAGTTTTGTGACGATGTTCAGACCACTGGATGTTCCCATAGAATGAGCAACGGAGAAAGCAGCTGCTGCTTCTGGAAAGTTAGGGTCTGTTAGGTGTGTTGGGAATTCCGGAATTCGGTAAGTCGGTGACAATGGTAAAGCGTTCATCTTTTGCGCTTGGGGTCGTCGGTTCGATTCCTCTTCTTGCCATGTGAGTTTTGTGGTGAACAAACACCGTATGCATAGGTCTTCTAGGGGTTCTTCTGTTTCCTCCCACTTTCTTCATTCCACCAATCATCCCATCATACTCCATCCGGTCCCTGCAAAAGCTGCCTAAAGCTTTTATGTTACAGACCTTAAATTTAAATTCAAATTAGGAATTCGGACTTTCCCAAATAAAATTTTAACACAGTTTTATTTTTATTTATAGCCTTTTGGCAGATCAGGCGTTCATCATAAGATTGACACTTTTTACACCTTAGCCAGCAAGTGTTAATTGTACTCAAAACAACATGTCTTGTACAGTCTGTTGGCGGTGGACCGTTCTTTTCTATTATTTGGTTGGCGTAGCATTCGGGAGGTCGTGGGTTCGATCCCAGCGACCAACCATCCTGACTGAGGTTCTTCCAGGGTTTTCCCCTCAGTTACACCAGGCAAATGCCGGGGAAGCATCTTCAACATAGGCCCTGGCCAACACTTTCCCGAATCCTTCCCCTACCCTATCCCGGTCTGACCCTTAGGTGTCTAAAGGGAAAGGCCATAAATAAAATTCAAACTTCTATTATTTGGTGGTGATGACCAACATTCGGAAATTCCGACATTTCAGAATTTCCAGTTTCCGACATTCCGGAATGTCGGAATTCTGGAATTTCGAATTGGAGATTTAATTAGCAATCGTGTTTCTCGGCTTTCAATGTTTTACCTGTATTGCTATTGAAAGTACGAAATGCACAGGGCGAGAATAAGATTTTCCTCTATCTCAAGCTTCACTCAGCAGCACACAAGGAAAATGGGAAGGGGTGTGTACCACAGTTTTTCAACTCCCTCACACGACTGAAGGAAAAGTTCATGTTACGACGTGTGGCAAGAGGATGCGAAATTCCTTCAAGTGACAGTAGCGCCTCAAAAGGAAGATCAGATGTCGAGACATATTGGCACTACTATAGTTGTCGCCACGTGACCCTGTTCCTCACACCTCAAGACCACCTCTGCACCCACGAAAAGTTATGCTCTCTGTATGGTGGACTTGTCGCCAAGTGATGCATTACGAGCTCCTTTCACCTGGTCAGACCATCACTGCTGACCACTACTCACAGCAGTTGCAAAGGATGCACCGTGCAATGCGGCACAAGGAACCGGCATTGGCAAATCGCAAGGGTGTGCTGTTCCTCAACGACAATGCCAAGCCACATGTGGCAAAGAGGACCCGGGACACCCTTCAGCAACTTGGCTAGGAGACTGTACCATGCACCATATTCACCGGACCTTGCGCCGACAGATTATCACCTGTTTCATTCCCTCGACAACCACCTTCGTAGGAGATCCTTCGCCAATGAGGGAGACCTGCGGAACGTACTCACGGACTTATTTGCCTCGGAAGACCGCCGACTTGGGGTACTGTACAGCTGCAGGAACGTGGCAAAAGTGTGGGATGCTGATGAAACTTACTTCGAAACTAAAAGGTACGTACCATCCACTGTATTGCTCCTTTGTTTATCACTGCTCTAGAATGGCAAAAATTTATTTGGTTACCTTGTATGCTGGTCAAATTTCCTTACAGCTATCATGACAATTATAATTTGAGACGATAACGGGATCGCGAGATAAAAAATATTTTCGTCATGTGCCTACGGAGGAAAGGCACTTATGGTCCATACTAAGAATTTGAATTTTTAATTTATGGCCTTCAGCGTTAGGCATCTATGGATCCGGCTGGTATAGGATCGGGAACAGGATGCAAGAAGTTGGCCAGAGCCTGTATCATCCTGATATTTGCCTTGTGTGACTGACGAAAGATCCTAGGACCACTTTATGAATATTTTATAAGGAACTAATATACAGGATGTTTCAAAATATCATCAACAAAATCGTCCCATGAGATTCCTAACATGCAATAAGTAAAATAGCATAGACCATCGTGGGTCCACAAATGAGCTATTGGGCTCGATATTTCCAACGCCTTCAACAGTGGAATTGAGTCGAAATGGCCCATATAATTCATTTTTATCTTATCTCAAAGACTTCATTCAAACCTGCTTTATTCAAAAATGCTTATTTCAAAATTACCAAAGGTAAAATAAAATAATGGCTGAGCAAAGCACTACAATTTATTTTAAAAAAATAAAATTTTTGTAAACGTTTTCGCCGACTACCAAAACACTCGGCTTCCTCAGACACACTAAATCATATACACAACACAACCTTCAGTGAGACAGTTCCGTGGTTCCTGATTGGCTCTTATCAGAAGTTCCCAGCCAATCCCGTACCGACTACAAAAAGTGAATTTTTAATTAACCCCCCCTTTCCTGCTCCTACTACCTTTATCTTACAAAATCAAATTAAGCCCTTTTCCTCTTCCTTCTTGTACAAACTATTTAAATAAGAAAATAAAATAAAATGCGGATGCGCACGGTATGCCCCAAATGAAATAGGGAATTTCCAGACGTTCACCGGATTAAATAGTGGGTCGAAGTAAGTATTAATGGTACTTCTTTCCGTATCAGTACAGATGCTATACGTAGTCAGTCTGATCACCGCCATCTCCTTTGTTGATAAATAGACCAAACATTCATTTAAATGTATAAACTTGTTACTCCCTTTGTTATGCAACTGCGAATCATTATTTTAAAAGGAAACTTCTTGAGATATCGACATGGAACAACCTTCGTAAGACAAAGTATATTCAAAGTAAAGAAATATAAATTTGCCAAGAACAATATATGTATATGTTATTTATTTCTAATTCATGGTAAATCTATCCGGTTCCAGCTAACAATGGAACCGGGTACCTGGATCTTGGAATCGGGACCTGGATTCGTATATTCTAAACGGCAACTGAGAATCCTGATTGTGGAATCGGATGCCCAGCTGTGAATCTTAGAACCGGGTACGTAGATCCAAATCTTGGAACTGGATACAATATTTAGATCAGGGCAACCAACCCAATTGACAATTCGGATTCTTGGTTGCAAGTACCAGATCCGGGTCCTCAGTTTAAATTTCCAAGATACGAATCCTGGTAAAAACTATAAGATTCGGTTACCAAGTTCCAACGGTATCAGAAACCTGATCCATTTGCTTATACCTATTATATAATAATTGGTAATAAAACATTCTTAACGCAGACCAATGGTTTTTCGTCAGTCACACAAGACAAATTTCGGGATAGTACCCTGAACTTAGGTTCTGGCCGACTTCTTGTATCCTGTTCCCTACTCTATACCAGCCTGAGCAATAAATGCCTAACGCTAAAAGTCTTAAATAAAATACAAATTCTTAATATATACAATAAGTGCCTTTTCTCCGCAAGCATATGACGAAAATATTTTTTTTTATCTCGTGATCCTATTATTATCCCAAATTATATTTTTCATGGTAGCTGTAAGGAAGTAGGATCAACATAAGAATAATTTGAAAATTTTTGAGATGTCCGATTTTGAGAAAATCAAATTCAAGTGTAATATCAAACGAAAGCTTGTTACAAGAGGTTTTTAAAATGAACCCACTGTGAGCTCTCTAGCACTAACCATTGATGAGTAATTAGAAATTTTGTAAATTATTAACACGGAAAAATTGACTGTGTGGTTTATGAACACTAATAGAACAAAAAGCACTGCGTCAAAAAATCTGAAATATATATACAGGGTGCTCCTATAAAATCGTAACAGGGCCATAACTCGGCTCCTAGTGCACACAAATCTTTGAAACAAGAAATGTCATACCAAAGTGCATTTCCCGAATCACGTGGTGATGCTTCTGAAATCAGGGGCGTCTCGGGAATACCTGTACAGGGGGGGACTTTACAATTTTAAATGGAAACAGGGGCTGATTTTGCCCCCCATTGAAACAATCGCTTAATTTGGAGCAACTTTTAGAAGAAACACTTGTCGATAGCTCATACAGTCTGGCAGTGAGGTTGAATTTATGAGGGCAAAATCACAACGGTGAGATGGCTTGTCGAATGCTGAAACCAAAGTGGAACAGCAAACAAGGGATTAAAACGAAGAGAAATAAATGCACTAAACTGCATGGAGCAGACTGGGGCCAAGGAACACAGAGTGATAGCGTCAAATTAATACTGTGCAATAAAAACAATTTGACAAGTAAACAATAAAACAAATATGTTCTTACCTTAATCGAGGTGGCATGACGTATTAAAAGGCAGGTGTTCATGCCATGCATGATCTGCTTCACAGATGCTCGAACTGGTGTCCGCCGACCACAATACAGCGATTAATTTGAGGCAGAAAATTGTACTCAACAGACTCAAGTTCGGAAGTTCCGATGCTCCTGAAAACGTGCTTTAATATCTGCAATAGTAGTTGGTCGATTTACGTACAAGGTCTTAATTCTGCCCCAGAAATAATAATCCATACACGTTAGGTCGGGGGATCGTGGCGGAAATGGCGGATGGGAACCTCTTCCTATCCAGCGTTGCGGAAACAGATCATTTAACGTGTCCCTACATATTGTAGCATTATGAGCTCAAGAGCCATCTAATTGTAACCACATATTTTGACGCACAGAAAGTGGAACATTTTCCAAAAGTGGTGGGAGATGGTGTCGCAAGAAATCACGAAAAACCATAGCTGTCAAGTTACCATCAAAGAACCATGGGTAAATTAAGTGAGTTCCAATAATGCCGCCCCACACATTGATACTCCATCGACGTTGCGGATTGACTTCGTGCAGCCAATGAGAATTCTCCACGGACCAATAGTGTGCATTATGGAGATTCACAGTGCCACAATTTGTGAATGTGGCTTCATCCGTTCACAAGACAAAAGCAAAAAAAAAAAAAAAAAATGTGGATGTTGTTGTAATTGGGTAACTAGCCAGTTGCAGAACTGCAGTTTGCGTCAGTTAGTTCCTGATGCACAGAGAGGTGGTACGGATGAATTTATGTTTCCATAGAATACGCAAGACACTTTGTGGGCTGACACCGCAGTCTCGTGCGACTTGCCTGGAGGAAACATGTGGATTCACTAAAACAGCTGCAAGTATATCAATAACAGCAGCTTCATTTCGTACCACTCGTCTGCGGGAACCATAGATGGGAAGAATGCTGCCTATCTGTCTTAACTGCGAGTCGTCGCAACACGTTGCATGAAATTGGTTGTCGCTGTGGATTACGTACAGCGTAAAGTCTAGCTGCAGCCTTTTAATTCTGCCTACATTCCCCTAAGATCATTAACATTTGAAATGCATCCTCATTTGTATACTACATGACTCTTATGACGCTCTACCAACTCTTGAAAATAAATACTATACACGTAAAAACAATAATGAAATATTCCTAATATGAATGGATAATTAGCACTGAATTCTACTTCACAGAAAGAGGATCACATACACTAGAACACGTTAAGTGCTCCAAGAACGTCTCGTACCGAAATGGCCACTTAAACTTGCTGCCCAGCTTGCTCAGTCTGCGAATTCCTTTGATAAATGCACGCTTCAACGCACATATCGTTCGTCTACTGTTTTTCATAGATTCGAGCACTCCACACGCCCTCTACCCTTTTATCAGAAGAGAATTCACTTGTACAGGCGAAAGTGGAACTGAATGTTTTCACAAGAGCACATTCGTACCTGTTCTACGCTGGCTTGCCCTTATTGAATATCAAATTTAGAGATACGTGCGTAGTCCTATCTGTAGTCCTGTGACAAGAAAGTACGTAAAATCGACTCGCAAAGATGAATGACCTGTGATAGGTGTCAGTCGAGAGTAACAATGGTCAGCGCAACGCCTATCCATGCCGTATTATAGAGCAGGGTCCACTACAAAATTCGTTACAAACTCCCTAATTGTCCGCACGACCATGTTGAAACGCCGACATTGCGGATTCGGGACACACATAGATTGATAAATAGATAGACGTATTTAGGTAGATGTATGTGTATGTGTGAGTGCAGACAGCTGCACTGATTAACATCGCATACCGTGTTGGTCGGTATCGTCATTGCGCATGAGGATTAGTATTATTATTATTAGTAGTAGTAGTATGAATCGAAGCAGGAAGTTGTTTCTGCATGTAATGCGAACATGCCCAACGTTAGCGCCAGAATAATATATGACAATATTATTGATACTCTCCTCCAAAGAGTATGGCAAAAACGAACATGTGCCTAACATACGAAGGTCGAATATAAGTGGGAGACTGTACGTGCAAGGTTACAAAGTATATATGCTAGTCGTGCGCGAAAGAAACATGAGGGCGCTGCCTGCCAGAGAAGTGAATACACTCTGCTAGAGCGTCATATAGTCGGAGATAAACATGCGAACTCACTGGGAAATCAGATAGACGTGTGTGTTGACCTGCGTGAGTAAGAGTGTTAGTCTGACAGTACGTAGTGAACCTGAAGGACAATAGGCAGGTCATGTCTACAGGTACGTGAAATATATGTCGTTGTCAAATGCGTAACAGCAGTGGTATGTGTAAAATGAGACCCATTAATCCCAGAAATGTTGTCCGCATCTTCTTAAGTTTGGCAGTGGCGGAAAAATATATTGACATAAATGAGCATGGAATGGGGGACAAGTTATTCGCAGATACATTACTTGCCCTTATAGAAAGCAACCTGATGTTACCGTAACAATGTGTGACAGGTTAGATTTACATACGGACGCCGACAGCGAGCTGGATGATTCGGGCGACGCAATGAGTTATCAAATGGACGATGTGGCTGCTTCAACAACGAGTGACGCGGGCTCTTCGAGCAGTGAATACGGAATGTCCTCTCCAGTGAGGGGAAAGCCTACAGGAATAACGTAAGCCGTTGTCACAAAATACCAAAAAATTCAGGCTTATTTAAGTTTGTTGCAAGCGAAAGGAACGTGTAATTAAAGCAACCACTAAAAAGTTCAAATGCTCTCGCACTTTTGTGTAGAAGGTGTTGAAGTTCTGTAAAACGCTCCCTCGCCCCTACGTCATGGCACAAATCAACAAAGAAGTACTGGAGACATTCAAAGCCTATCGGAGGCAAGGTCTTACTGTTCATTATTACAATTTGTGCGCGTGGATGGTAACAGCAGCGAAGAAATTCAACCACTCATTCCGTGGTTCGCATGCGTTTATCCACAAATTTAAGCGAAACCATAGGATCCGTTCAAGAAGGATAACACAATTTGTGGCAAGGGCAGACATGGAAAATGAAGCTGCATTGCTTGATAAGGCCCACATGTTAGTCAATTATGTTAATGCCATCATACATGCGGAACCGTACAATCCCGACTGCATATTTAACACTGATCAATCTCGGTTTGAATATGAAATGACATCAAGTAGAACTGTCCGAACAGGGTGAAAAACAACCTGCAGCATTAATTCAGTCCATGGCTTCAGTTACACATTCATACACCATCCAAATTCACTTCTCCCCAGTGAACCGGAGGACTCGCTTGTACATATGTTTCCAAGAGTCTAATGGCATGTTTGATCCTAAAGTAAAGGCACAGTTAGCACGACACACTCCCTTCAATGTTGTTGATGCGAGCCGATCTGGCAAATTGACTCAACATGATGTAAAACGGTGGTTAAAAGAAGTGTTTATTCCTGATGTAAAAGATAATTCACTGCTTTTGCTCGACTCCTAGACTGGACAAACCGATGAAACTATTTTCAGCGCAGATGATGTGCTTGACCTGTTACATGGCAAGAACATTAGTACTAAAGTCATACCACCCAAAACTACAAGATTTATCCAGCCACTTGATATCATTTTTTTTTTATGCAGTACAAACTAGTGATTCGCAGGCTTGAGGATTATTTTCGGCATAAATTCATCTGTGCTGGTATTCAAGAGAAACTGCATGATAAGAGTATTTCTCATGAAACTGCACTCTGTGGTTTATCAACAGTTTTGTTCTCCTGATCGCATATACGTGGCAGAAATGTGGATATGTGACGGATGACATAGTTACTGCGTTTGGAAATGCTCTTGAGACTGTTGACAGTGCGCGGTGACCATAGTGACTTTCCAAGAAGTGTGAGACCAAGGAGCGTTTGTGAAGTGGTTGTACTGCTCCATGCTGCTCTGTCCTGATCACTTCGTTTTGGAATCACATCATCACCCCTGAATATGTCGGAACATACTAACTTCATATCGAGTGTGCGGCTAGGGCGAGAAATGTACGTATTTTGCCATACTATCTATGGCTTTATTATTGTATGTATTAGTGTATTACGTTAATATATTTTGCGCCTGTATATTACTGGTAAACTGAATGCAATGTGTTTTTTTTTTCTTCAATCGTTGTCTCACATGCTAACGTTTCCTATACTCTCGAATGACACCTATCACAGGTCATTCATCGTTGTGAATCGATTCTGACGTACTTTCTTGTCACAGATTTCTTACCTTTCGTGCCACAGCTTTTCTCTTTTCAGGCTCTGCGCCGTCGTTTCTGTAGTTTGGAAGGCATGCAGGATTTTATGCAGTGTTGCAACCCCAAGACATATATCTTGGGCTTTTTATATATCTCGGGAACGGTTCGCGATGTCGATTCCACACAAACGCCATTGGAATTGTTGCGCTACAGGAAGACTTGATGTTCAACTTTCCGCATTATGTCCACTGGGACTTTTTCTTTCTACGGCTACTCTAACATGTGCCTTTTTTCGGGTGCCTCCTGTCTCAAGCCCGTTAGTCACTGGATGCTGTGGTTTACTCGCTACTGTACATTTTTTCATTCTGCTGTATTGCTGTTGTACATTGTTCGTTTCTCTGTACGGACCCAATAATTTCTCACCTTTAGAGCCTCATATGTCCCTTCTTTGGCAACACTGGTCAACCACCTTGTGCTTATTTTCTTTTATTTTTTATGCCAATGTTTTAATGCCATCAAATGGTACACGTTCTATTTGAAAAACTATCAGTTTGTGTTGGAGTGGCAACACTGCTTGTGTGACACTACTGCCGTTTTTCCCCCCTCCCGTAGGTATCAGGTTACCTGCAAACATTTTTCATTTTCTGCCCTTTTCAGGAGTTTTAGGGGTATAACTCAGCACAGCCTCACCCGGTCAATGCCTAGTATATGTATTATACGTAGCGGGTAAACAAGGCTTTTCCGCACCGAGTGACTATCACCACGATGATTAGGGATCCAAAATTAGTCAGGGTACCAATTTTCATAAATTTCTAGCTGTCACGGTTCGCGTACATCCCTGTTAAGTGCTACGAATGTTACAAACGATTTGTGGAAACAGAAAACTGGCTGACAAGTTGCTGGGTTGCGAACAAGTGGGACTTCGACACTGACAGTACCAACTGTGCCCGTGGCCACGTTTCCCGCAATTTACAGGATTCTGTTACAGGAACACTAATGCAACGCCGGTTTTCAATGAGAATTTTGCGGTTTACATTTAGTAGACGTATTCCCTGTACGCCATTATTTTCAAAGCTTGCACAGTTTCATCTGGGCTACATGCAATTATGTAACTCACTTTGGTTTGGAACGTCTATTTCCTCTTCTGTACATCTGAAAACCATGTTGACCAGAGTAATTTTGATCTACTAATTAACTCTTCTAGCTATAAAATTACGCGATATCGAAAATCGTTTCCTCTTAGAGTTATTCCCAGCAGTATATCCGGGACGCCACTAACTGCAATTTTTATCATTTGACTCCGCATATGTAATGTGCTAATTGACCGTCGTTCAGTACGAACATGCTCCACGAACGACACCATCTCCCACCACTTTTGGAAAATGTTCCACTTTCTGTGCGTCAAAATATGTGGTTGCAATTAGATGGCTCTTGAGCTCATAATGCTGCAATATGTAGGGACACGTTAAATGATCTGTTTCCGCAACGCTGGATAGGAAGAGGTTCCCCCATCCGCCATTTCCGCCACGGTCCCCCGACCTAATGTATATGGATATTATTTCTGGGGCAGAATTAAGGACTTTGTGTACGTACATCGACCACTATTGCAGACATGAAAACACGTATTACAACAGCATTCAGGAGCATAGGAACTGCCGAACTTGAGGCTGTGGAATACAATTTTTTGCCTCGAATTAATCGCTGTATTGCGTTCGGCGGATATCAGTTTGAGCATCTGTGAAGCAGTTCATGCATAGCATGGACCTTTGGTTACAGCATTCGTCAAGCCATCTCACCATTGTGATTGTGCCCTCATAAATTCAACCTCACTGCCAAACTGTATGAGTTATCGACAAGTGTTTCCTCTAAAAGTTACTCAAAATTAAGCGATTGTTTTAATGGGGGCAAAATCACCCCTGTTTCCATTTAAAATTTGGAAGTTGACCCCCTCGTACGGACATTCCCGGGACGCCACTGATTTCAGAAATATCACCATGTGCATATGCACTTTGTTAAGTTCAGTTTTTGTTTCATAGATTTCTGAGCAATATTAGCCGAGTTATGGCCTGTTACGGTTTTATAGGATCACCCTGTATACTCCACAGGTACAAGCAATAAACCAAAAATCATAGAAATCTAAGATAGTGAGGTAGAATTTTGTTAAAAAGTGACACGTAGATTTCACATGGAATGACTCCTGGGTGACTACTTCGCTTCACGCCCACCAGAATTCTACCGCAATGGGATCTATAGCCTCCTACAGCCATGGAAGAAGGTTTTCAGCACCCATGTGGTTGATTAGATACAGTAGTGCTGGCCGCAGGTTCGTGTTTTAAAAACTTATCTACGTTTTCCACTAACTTTCTTTACAGCCCGATATTACTAGGTATCAAAATAATAATACGCTGGAACGTGAAATAGCTGTATTTGTAGCTCAATCCAAAAAGTTATTTGATGAAAGATTAATTAAAAATACGTGCAGGAATTTAAATACAATCACTATCCGTTAACATTGTTAAATAAGTATGTATTATCAGAACATTACACAAAACAAGTATGATATAATAGGAAACACTAATCTCAAACTGGAAACTTTTATAGATTCTACTCGTATCAATCCCGTTTACACAATATCAGTTTCAAATACAGCAAATGGCGGTCATTTTACATTGAAACATCAAGAAAAATAAGCAACAACAAAAGTACAAATAACAAGATGTAAAACGACGTCAAGATGAGAAGCTTTTACAATTACAATTTGTTGTAATTGTAAAACAATTACAGAGGCAAAAATATCAAATGTCTCTGACAGTTATACTTTGCAGTCATTCTGCTTATACGTGGTCCTTGAACCAAATTGATTGTAGATATGTTTGCATAGAAGAGAGCTACATTTCTTGTTGGTAGAATAAGTACGCGGAAGTTATACGTGACAATACGGTTCCGCATTAAATATGATCATTTACAGTTCTGTGTAAGAGATCACTAATTACGCAACAAGCGCGTGGGGATTGTATCTTCAGTATTTTTATTATATCTTCATTGGAGAATGCGCGTAACCCAGGAACTCGACTCAAACTATGGCAACAAAGAAATCTTTAATTGAATCTAACTTAGTAAGATGGGTAGGACAAGTCATGAACCAGATATGCGAGCAGTATTCAATACTAGGGAAAATATAGGACTTGTAAAACAAGCTGTTTTTTTTATTATTATTTTATTTTAGTTGTTCTTCAATAAATAAATATTTTAATTTTTTAACTCAAATTTGGATTGCTGAAAACCAAAAATATATAGATTTAATGTTTCAAAGGATATTAAATGCGAGGTTATTAATAATTTAAGTAGGATTTGAAAAAAGTGTAATACGTAAGATATACTACTACAAACAGTAATATTAGTAATAGTAGTTGTTGCTGTAGTTAAAGTAGTAATAGAGTTGCCAACGTATTTCTGCACCTTGCACCAACGGGCGGGCAAATGAGCTAGTAAATTTATAGATACGACCTTTTATTATTATTTCACAAATTACTGGCAATAGGTGACAGTAAAGAAATTTGCCTATATGAAGATACTGACGTTTCTCATATCCTGATTTATGTATAGGAGTAATATTAGCTTTTTTCCAGGGCTGGGAAAAGTTCTTCTCGAAAACAACAGTTTAGTAAGCTTGTAAGTGGTAGCTAGCTGCACTGCGAAGAAATATTGCGGGTAAATTATCAGAGGCTAAAGATCTGCATTGTGATATAGATAAAAGAAGCGAAAGACCATCCTCAGGGATCGTTTCTATTGAAGACAGGGTATCAAAGTAGACACGATGCGGGTAAAGCTGTTTGAGAAGTACTTGTTGAAAAGATTAGCTCTATTATCATCAGATGCACTTACAGTATCATGCCTGATTTCAATTGCAATTCAGACATTTTTTCTTCTTCTATTGATTAGTGACCAAAAGCGTTTCTGTTGTGACACTTTCTATGTATTTACAGTATTTTTTCTTAGTATGAAGGATAAAATCCAATGGCGAACGTCTGTTACTGCGGCGATAAACTTGTGACTTCCCTAAGCCAATAGTTAGTTCGTATGAATTTGCAGTGTCGTACAGTAGCGAATCGGTGTACGTAATTTAACTTGGAAAGTATTTCCACCATTTCCATGCGCACTTCTTGTTTATTAGCAAAACCTTAACTTCACTGTCAAATTATGGAGGCTATTTTGAGGATCTACATTGCTTTTGATACTGGAATGAAGTCTAATTGTCGCTTGTATAACATCAGGAAATAGATTCGCAGAGTTCCTGACTCGACCAGACATCACAGAAGCAGATCAAGAACATTTCATTTCATGGTGCCTTCTCCCACTATAAAAATGTGACTTGACGAAGCTGGTGATTTTGCTTGGTATGTGAAACGTTTGGAAAGAAAACACTTTACGACAAGGGGAAAAAAATGAATCTCGGAAGTAATGCCAAGATTCGTATAGGTTGAGACTACATAATCCAAATTACTCTGCAGTCACGTATTATGCATATGATGTTGCCTCATTCTCATTCGATGAATAAAATTGTCAAGAAATAATAAATCATAATGGCATTTTGCAGTATGTTTTAAGGAAGTAATTAGTCTATGAAGAGGTAAAAATCATTACGCAGTGTTACGTTGTCACTTAAAATTGCTGCAAACATTGAGTCCCGACAAGGTTCTGAAATATGTAAAGGGGATTTTTTGTGTACCCTTTAATAGCAACCAAGCAGTTGCTTTGCTCGTTTTGGTGGAAGTATTTCGAACCAGATAATTTCACAACTGCCCTGAAGGTAGTATAAAAGAAAATGCTTCTAGAAAAAAAAGTATCTGCAATGAAAAATATTAATATATCTATTTCGTTAATGCGACGGAACTTACAGTATTAAGAGTTTACGCTATTCAAAGAAACATTACAACAAACAATTGAAGAATTCTTTCAAAAGACCTCTTGGGGCCACAGTGGCTCAGTTGGTAGAGCGCTCACCTCTGGTGCTAGGTCGTCGGATCGATCCCTGCTCATGCCGTGTGGGCTTTGTGGTGGCCAAACACCGTGTGCGTGGGTTTTCTCGGGGTGCTCCCGTCTCTTCCCACTTTCTTCATTCCACCAATTCATCCCATCATCATCCATACGGCCTGAGCCATAGTTGCCTAAAGGCCTTGAAGTAAAGTAAATTCAATTCAATTCAAAAGACCTCGCTCATCTCCAGTAACGTAAATTTTACACTAGGCGTAAAAATAATGTATTTCTCTGGGAGGACAAGCACCATAATTGTGCGAATGATCTAATATTGTAACTAGTGGCACTGACTAGTTGCAACATTAAATCATTCGCAAAATTAGTCCTCGTCCTCCCAGAGAAATAAATTTGTTTCACACCTAATGTAAAATTCACGTTACTGGATCTGTGCCCTTTTCAAAATAAGCTCCTCAACTGAGCACTTACCAGAATGAACACGAAAACCATAATTGCATGGTTAAATTTTAATTTAATTTTTATTTAAGGCCTCCAGGCAACTTTAGCTCAGACCGGACGGATGATGATGAGATGAATTGGTGGTATGAAGAAAGTTGTAGGAAACGGAAGAACCCCGGGAAAACCCATGCACACGGCGTTTGTTTACCACAAAGTCCACATGGAATGAGCAGGGATAGAACCGACAACCCCAAGCATAAGGTGAGTGCTCTACCATTGAGCCACCGCTGTATGGTGTTCTTCATTAAATATGTAAATATTCTACACTAGTTTTAAATGCAATAAAATTGAATTCAACCAGAAGTTCGACATTTAAAGCCGATTTACAGAGAAATATGTTTGGTGCTTTTCTAGAAATCAAATTATTTCAATGAAGGAAATACATAAATATAGTACACAGACACGAATAAATACTAATTAAACAAACCTTTAAAACTTCTTGTGCTGCTTTCCCTGCACCTACACATATTAGATCTGGTCCCGCCATCGACACCATAGCCTTCAGATGATGAGATTCAGTCACCTGCGTGTATAAAAAAGCATATTTACTACCCGTTAACAATGTATTTTTCTAACGTTCTTTTCTTCTTCCGTTACAAAGACTAATGTAAAAGAAAATATACTGCATTCGAACTACTATTGTGATAAAGCTACAAATTACCTTCTACAAATCATAGGAAAAAATTCAACTATAAAAATATCCTACATAAATTTGCGTTACATCACAATGCAAATTAAGTATACGTAGTTTTCAAAACTTAATAGAATATTTTGTTTCCATAGGCATACATGGACCAAAAGACGGATTTCAAACGTAATAAAAAAAGAAATAAATATTTTGTTTCTTAAAGATAACCTCAAAAATTATAAAAGTATCTCATTCCTATAAATAAACTTATAAAAAATGTAAATAAACCAAATGCAAAATTGCAAAAGCTAGCTGGCATACTTGGCTTTTCTTCATCATTCACAGCTACTTATTTTAATTATTCTTTACTTTTGCAAGTGTTAAACACACTCGCCAACAATGGACACTGAATGTACGTACTCGGAAATTATTAAATATTTTCAGAATTTCAACACAACACTTTCGTAAACCCTCTATTAATTCTTAAAGAACGTTTAAACAATAATAAGGTTTTTATTCTTCAAAGTACCTCTTATAAAGGTGTTTTTTTTTTGTTTTTTTTTCAAATTTGCAATAATTAAACGAGGTCACAGAGTGGCGGACTTTTACCTTTTTTCAAATTGTCCACTTTATAGTAAAACTGTAATTTAGACAACTTTCTGGAATAACACAATTATTTTTACAAAAGTTTCTTCATTTAAGACACAAGGATACTCGAATTTATATTCATCTTTCATATTATTGTCAACAGGTCTTCGTAACTTTCGTTAACGTCTCCTTTAACACAAAAAGTAACACGATAAATAAGCAACAGAAAATAACAATTTGTTTGCATAATACAACTTGGGAAAATTTAATTTTTAAGAACTATATAAACAGAATGTGAAATTTAAACCCACCGCTCTGGCTTTGATGGTTACTTCGTTACATTTCTTAAAATATATTTCCGATCGCCCATGGCCTCTTGACCTCAAATACACGTATCCATACAAACACATTACAACATAACAAATAGTCACTCGCGTGAAGAACCCTTCCGGAGGAAAACGAAAATGACTTAGGAAGGAATTGTTATGAAGAGGACAATAAGGATTAATATTTCTAAGGTACTTATTTTCGTTATATATATATATTATATACAGTCGCGGATCCAGGATATGATCGCGGAAGGGGAGGGGGGTAATCCATAGTTGTGTCACCAGTGTAAAGTAGGATTGAAGGCCATTTTATCCAGTGTATACGTGGACGTCAAGGGGCTCCTATATCCCCCCCCCTCTTTGCATCCGCGCCTGTATATATATAATGGTAAAACAGGTAGAAAAAAGGATACTTACATGGTATATTCTTGAGACAGATCTACAGTACAACACAAACACAATAGAAAAGCAGTACGTTTTGCAAAAGAGTTTTCAACTGGTAGGGAAGAAAATTGATAGAGTGGGACTGGTGTTAAGGAAACGCCATATTCCCGCGTTGGGCTTTTTATATATCATCATATTCAGCAGTTTTCTATCCACTGCTGGATGAAGGCCTCCCCTTTTCTTTCTACATATCTCGGTCTGCTGCTATCCTCATCCATGTAGCTCCTGAAAAACGCTTGATTTCATTTACCCATCTTACATTCGGACGTAGTCTCGGTCGCTTCTAGGAATCAAATGATGTACATTTGTCGTCCACCTTCCATTTGTTCGTCTAGCTATGTGACCGGCCCATTTCCACTTCAGCTTCTTCACAGTCTTGATTACATCCTCTACCTTTGTTTTTGCGAGGATCCATTCATTTGTTTTCCTGTCCCTCCTGGTTATTCCTAGCATGCATCTCTCCATTGCTCTTTGTGTGACTCTCAATCTTTGAGTCGTTTGCGCATTCAATGTCCAAGTTTCACAGCCGTACATCATCACAGGTAAGACACAATGATTATAAATTTTACGCTTCAGACACATTGGTAGTTTGCTTTTGAAAATAAAGTGTAGTCTTCCAAACGAACTCCACGCCATTTTGCATCTTCTATTTATTTCATCAGTCAACTTGGCATTCAATGTTCTGAGCTAGTCTAGGTAAACATACTCATCAATTATGCCTATTGCCTCTCCGCTAAGCTTTATTTCCCTTTTTGCAGCATGTTGATTGTACATTACTTTAGTTTTACTTAAGTTCATTTTAAGGCCTATTTTCGAACTCTCGTTACTCAGTTCTTCCATTCTGGTTTGTAGTTCTTCTGCACTTGAAGCAAA
>JAGDQP010003052.1:47102-97667 GCA_022664845.1 Lepisma saccharinum
TATATATATATATATATATATATATATATATATATATATATATACACGCGCACACACACACAAATCATCCCGTGATAAAAATTGGGAAGAAATTTAAAGTGTCTACTACAGGTTACAATAGAGAGGGATAATATCTGCGAGAAATTTGATCTATGTGCATGGTAGTATGTATTCTGATATTAATAACATATTCGAGTTATGAGATGATGTCTCCAGATTTCAAATTTACACGACCACCATTTTTGTTTCATTATCACACGCAAATATTTAAACAGTGAACAATACTTTGTCCCCGAGATATAAATTGAAATACAGTAATTGGTGCTCCATCACTTTCGTTTTCACAACATAAGTAGGAACCAGAAAATGCCAATAAGTCAATATCGGCTAAAAGTGGAGTTTGTTTACTCTAGCTTGAAGCCATCCAATTTCACACAGGTTTTCTGCGAAATCTACACCTATATTCAGAAGTTGTGCCGATAAAAATACGACGATGATTAAGGATGCAGCACAATGGATCCTCACCACATGCAGCTGGATAAGCACTTACTTTACTGAATCTTTTCCAATCAATGCACAGAAGAGGGTGGGACTAATGCCATGCCCTCCTCTATCACCTGACCTATAAACATTATTTTTCTTCCTATTAACCTACATAAAATCAGGTTCGACTAATACCGACCTAGTAAGTTAAGAGACTGATGTACATCACAGAGGTTTTTCTTTCCTGAACGAGTCACATCATCTTAAATCAATAATTTTGTATGTATGCAACAAGCATTTTTCCTATTGAAATGATGCTACTCAACATGAAAGATCTTCTTAACACATTCAGAACAGAATTTTTTTTTTCTCAGCGCCGCTACCATTAATACTATTTTTTTAAACTTATCCATCAACTCTCAGTATCAAACACTTACAAAACTCTGCCTTTCCATGGAATATCTAAATCTTTTTAGTAACGAAATAACTCACCACTAACCCCATGGTTACCAACAATTACCAACAACTGTTATCTTAATTTTCTACGGTAGAAACTTTTGTTAAACTCTTAAATATTCATAAAATAGCTTTGACACAATTATGCCCACAACAGATGAGCCTGATTCGATCAATCAATGACACATAATTAACTTGAATATTACTGTTTAATAATGACAATTTTACAACCAACGTCGGTATTCTTTTTCCCTTCTAATTGTAGTTTTGTGCATCATAAGCGTTATCAGAAACCTTAAAAGGAATAAAAACATGGCCATCTCACTGTATTTGCAAAGAAAAAATAGATATAACACCACGTAATGTTGCCAATTCCACAATTTTGCGCTTTTAACAACTATAACGGATGAAACCAGGAAAAATACACACAAACGAAATGTAAAGTCACAATTGCATTTCTCGCCGCCATAGTGCACGTTTCAATCAGCTTTTATCTATATTATAAATAATCCTTTTTGTGTTCTAAAAAAAATAGTGAAATAAATTCCTTTTCCTTCCTTTTCATCGCTCTTAGCACAAAACGTAATTCATGAGAAGTGCATATTTGTTGTAGTCCTGCAAATGCCATGCTTTTATTATAACCCTGCGGAGATATTTTTAATTTACTTCACAAAATACTTCATGCATAAAAACTACCTCACCCACAAAGCAGCAGCTTGAAGCCTTCTTGTCAGTCTACTTGAACACACGTGATAGTTAAAATAAATAAACTGTTGAAGAAGAACATGCTTTCCTTGATGTGGCTGGTGTGCAATGCTAGCTGTCGCAGGCTGGCATAAAACATGCCACCCTCATGAACGGGATGTGCCAGAACATGCTGCCACCCTGGTGTGGTGTTTTGGGTTATAAGGTCATGGTCTCACCTGAATAGAGGCATTAGATGACTGGTGAATTGATGTTACGTGTGGTCTCACCTTAATAGGTGTGCAAGGAAACTCTGGAAATGCAGCTGCCACAGCTCGAGCCCCAGCCTCGTTCGTCCACTCGGACAAGCCAACAAAGAATTCCCGTCCTAAAGAGAAACAGTCGGGTTGACGTAAAATACTAAAATTAATTGTACACATGTAATTTACAATATTACTTACAAATCCACATACTACTATAGAAAAAAAAGTCATCATATCATTTATGACGAAGCACAAGACACGATTTATAACAGATGATCAGCATATGACAAGTTATGCGGCCTACATTACACAGGTAAAAACTTCACTTACATGCAAACAACAGTTGACTTACACATTCACGGTTTAACTACTTTTACCTAGATTTCCAGGCTTAGTCTAACTTAGTCTACAACTCTATCTTACAAAAAAAAGCGCTTCTTTTGGACAAGAACTCTACTCACAGTTTATCTATTTCAACCTGCTCTCTTATTCTTTTGACTATCTTTCAATTTTCATTGCTCTAAGAATTTAATAAGCTAACTGATCAACAATTCAATGAATCTCCTTTTCCTTCACAAATTGGAGTAAGATTTTTTTTCAACGCCCCGGAATTCCTTCTTACTAAAACAGTGTAAGAGAGCCAATCAAACGATACCATGGTAAATAGAAGCTTTCATTAGGTCAGAAACTAGACAATAAAGACATCATGACTTTCCTTTCTGTATTTCCTTAAAGAATTTTTAAGTTTTCGCTTTCAACTCTACAACCTTCATTCAGCTGTGACTTTAGATAAATGCTGCTCCTTGTTCTGCACATTTAAGTTTCTTCATGTATTCTTTTAAAGTACGTCTAATTTCATGTTCATCAATTAAATGACTCCTTGGGCATTTTATGCATTTGAGCCTTCCGTATTTATTTTAGCAGATTATTTAGAAATAATAAAAAGTGCTCCGCAAGCACTATTACATTTAACGTTTCTTTAGCTATTGGAGTTGAAATTCCAACTTTTATTCTTTGCCTCCTAAATATCCTTTGCTAACTAACTAGCCTGTTCTCTCTATTTTGCAACTTGTCTCACTTGATTCAGCAGTTGATCTTTTCTGTCTACTTGTTTTTCTGTGATACTTCGGTCAAAATGTAACTTTGGCATCCAAGCTTTAGAATTTAATAGCAATTCTTTGCTTTATCTTTAAATTTTTATCAGTCTAGGAACGAACTGCCTTTTGTCTTTCCTTTCACTTCTACGACATTACCAACAAACAATGAATCACACTCCTCCCAATTGTAACTTTTCTATTCACATTTCCATCCCTTTTCCTACCAGTATGTAGTCCACAAGAGTTTCCTGACTGATACTGAGTTTAACTAGCGTCGTAATTGAAACAAAGCTTCCAAGAACGAGACCTACTATGAATGTGGGACTGAGACACAGCGTGTGGATCTAAACAACAATGTATCTAGCCTCTACGGTAGCTGGATTACAGGTCTTCCACAACATAAGCCCCAAATTCTGATTGATATGAAATTTCTTCTATTTCCTTTGAATATATTTAACTATTCCCCACATTCCACTATTCTATCTCCTACATTTATTGTTCCGCAGCCAAACCTGCATGCACTGTACATCTTGCTAACCGTATACTTGAATTTCCACGTGTATTATTATACTCAGCCCTGAAAGAACGTACTTTTAATTCAGAAAGATACAAGCGCTGAGCTTTGAAGGAGTGAGCTAACCACTCACGAACCTTTAATTTCTGTTACAAAATTTAGTCCTCCCACATACCCTTTATTTACTTGTCTATTCAGTCTTATTTGATGAGCAATCTCTTCATTACAACTGTCCCAGAAGAACCTACACTGCACTCCTAGTGTTTCTCGAAGGTAACGTATATCCATTTTCCTTTCTGCAGAACTTCCACACTATTCCCTGTCATGTTACACGTAATACACGTCGTTATTCGGAGTAATCCCCCTCCTCACGAAGTCCTAATGGCCATTAGATATAGAAAAGCAAGTAACGTAGTGTTACACCCTGCAGACCTATCCGGCTTCTGATTTGAAGTAGGAGAATAAGTTCACATGAGTAGTCCGTTCATGGGCATTCTGAGCTCCCGTGAATGCTGTTACTAACTCCTTTTAGTCCTAATCCTAAAATTCAACGGGTTTAGTGTCACAGTCTCGTTTTTATTAGATGGTCACAACTTTGTAATTTCGTTAGAGACGATTTCTGACTTTACTGAGAAAAATCCCTTCATCGGCTCTGTGCAGATCAATCTAACGTAGAATCTGAACTGAATCAAAATCTACCACTTGCTGACATGCAAAAAAATCCAAGCAAACCCTCCGATGCCTTTGTTAACGCTTAAGAAATTACTAAGTCATATATGCCGTTCAAATTTACCTGGCGCATCCACCATTCTATGGCCGCATTCAAATATTGTAATCTTTTACCAAGATATAAAGAAGTTAAACAAATAGGCAGACAAAACGTTAATCTTGTCCTATTTCATAAAGGTTTGCGGAAAATTTAACACATGCAATATAACAGCCATCGATGATCCACGTAGGTAGGTCACCGTTTATTTTTTCAAGACGATATTATACAAGCTCATAATTAAAGCCTACTAACAGACGCATGACTAATGCACTTCCTTACGAAATTCTTTTAGCATCGCGAGCCAACGACATCAAACGTAAGGAAAATGGGGAGCAATTTGCACTTAGAAGTAACAAATGCCGGACAAGAAAGCATCGCCCGTGCATTACCCAATAGCCCCTGGATGTTGTGTCAGAGTTTAGTTCATAATTAGGGAAAATATTAGTTTATTTCTTTTAAGGAAACCTAGTACAGCATTTGCTTTACAAATGATGACTAAGATACACAAACGCCAGAAGGAATGAAAGAACTTTTACACTGAATTCGAAAAGTCAAAAACTGAAGGTTTGGATGTAATAAATACTTTATTCTACAACATAAATGTTAAACATGTAATAAGAGAACACGCACAAAGTAAGTTAACAGATGATTAGATACCATAGGTTTACTACGAAGATATTACCCAACCTCGGAGGATTACACCCAACCCCGTAGTCTAGTGGTTAGTCTACGGGGTAGTTAGCGGTAGCAGACTTCGGATAAGCACTAAGCGAAGTCAAATTCCACTCACACTGGCCATTTACATTGCGGTCTACAAGAATTTTTCTCACTCCCACCATGCAAATGCAGGGATGACACCAATCGAGGCCACAGCCGTACCTTTCTATTCTTTCTCCCACGGCTACAGCAAAGTTTAGGACTTGACGGTCTTTAGCTTTATGGTGTTACAAAGAATCTGTACTGCCATTTTTTCATAAATCTTGATTAAAGTAGATATTAGTACCGAAAATATGAAAAAGGAACACAGTGTGCTGAAAACTTGTTTCACTGAAGTTCATCCATCGGCAAAACAGACATTTGCCGTTCACTTTGTGAAAGTAGTAGTAAAGGAAGGAAAAACTAGCCCGTCTGAATTATGTAAAACCTTAAGAGAAACCAGAACTGTCAAGATCAATAATGTGAGAGTACTTACTGAGTGCGAAAAAATATATTGGTAAATGACTCGGGTTGTCTTACAACCCTATAAGCATAGCATTTCAAGTTCATTAAGATGTTCCCACTGTACGCACAAGTTTTTACTTATAATAGCGGTATGGTATGACTAGTGTCGTAAAAAAAAGTTTTTTTCTGTGATTTTTTAAATCACTTTTTTCTGTTCTTTTTCATGTGTTTTTTGCAAAATGTCGTGCTTTTTTCTTTCACACAGCAAGTAATTTCATGCTTTACGCTGCAGATAATCAATGTAATCAGCAGGATTGGAGTTAAGCTTTCATACATTCGCCCTTGCTTTGTTTCCCTGCATACTTACAAGGCAAATGAAGGAATTATTTATAAATGCATTCACTGCCACATTGCTATACTTTCTATATCTTCACCCTGACAAACATAAGGAATTAACTAAAGACATATGGACTGAAGTTATTTGGTATAGTTTGTATTAAAGTACTAATAAACCTCCAAGGAAGTGAAGAAATATTTTTAATTATAGAAAGAGTTTAAGTTCCTAGATCCCAACTTCGAAAACATCTTTACTATAAACTTTAAAAAAAAAAAAAAAAAAAAAAACGAATTCTTACCGAAATATGCTCTTATCCCGTATATACAATACATTAATTTCTAATTGCAGTATTATTCAAGGAAGATATCTATTTTTGATCATAGTTACCGTCCACAAAATTCCGGGAAATAACCTGCTTCTATTCAAGGGCCGATATATATTTGAGTTTACTACTACATTGTTTTTGAAATTAATTTTTAAGGCTTTTAGACAACTTTGGCTCAGGCCGGATGGACACTGAATGAAGAAAGTGGGAGGAAACGGGAGAGCCCCGAGAAAGCTCACGCGCACGGTGTTTGTCCACCACAAAGCCCACACTACATGAACACGGATCGATCCGACGAGCCCCAGCGCCAAAGGTGAGCGCTCTACCAATTGAACCACCGCGACCCCACTAGTACATTGTGCTTCAATATTAAAACACTACGCATTGCTACCTCATGCTCCGGACTCAAAGGCTCGCCCCCTACAGTAAAAATATTTACAGGTAGAAACAGTGTACCAAATACATTTTATGTTACATGGATATTTCAAAAGAGTTGCATATACTCTTGTAAACAAGCACGTACATATAGGTTTCTTCTAACGAATGTTGCAAAAGTGCTTTGAGAAGCCACGTCGCGCGACTCCGCACGCGCTGTTTTTGAAAGTATAATAAGTATTATCGACATGTAACCGTATGGGGGCAATTTGAAAAATTGAATTTTAAAATAGGGTGGCAACGCTGACAACTGTGTACTTGGGTACAGGGAACAACCACAGTATGTTTCAATTGTGTTGAATATGTATACTCAAAAGCTTGGTGCGGATACGTCAAAATGAATGGAAGTACTAAATATTAATTTTTAAAATTGATTGGCAACACTGTCAACTGTAGGGCCTCAAGTACCTCTATAACGCGTCCCAGTACGTATGTACAAAGTTTGGTCCTAACACATCCAACGATATGGAAGCAAATAATTTTATTTTCTAAAATTGGTTGGCAACACTGACAACTGCGGCGCTGGAAGTACAAACATGAACTGTCCCAGTACCTATTGCACATATCAAATTTTGTGTAAATCAATACGGATACGCCCAACGGTAACAAATATGAAATTAATTTTTTTAATCGTTTGGCAACCATGAAAAACTAGGGTGCCTGTATGACCTGTCCCAGTATCTAGTGAACATGTATGTCAAATTTAGTGTAAATCAATGGACACATGTAGATTTGTATTAATAAAGGCATTTCTATAAGTTAAACTTTAAACTAGGCAGGCAACACTGACAACTGGGGTGACTGGTGTCGGAGGCACCAAAAAATTTCTTCGATTGTGTTGAATGATGTTTACAGCTAAGTTTGGGGCAGAGATACGGCATGGAAAAAGTTTTATTCAAAATGATTTTTAAAAAGTTGGCAACACTGAACAGGGAACCCCAGAAAATATCACATATACCAAAAACTATTTGCAATCTAGGGTATTTGTTGTATTTCTTCTTAATTACGTACATAAAAGCAATTCTTGCTTAAAGAGACGTTAGCAGTATTACAAATTGCTGCCCTAAAAAAACTAAATTTAGGAGAAAAAAAAACTTTTTTTTTTCTATTTACAACACTGGGTATGACTTGCAAAAATCTGTCAGGTACCCTTTGCAGAGGTTGGTGAAAGGACTATTGAAGTCACCAGACCAAGAGTTTAATTTAAAAATTGAGTAGCTTCAACCAACTTTATGTTAGCTGCATAGGAAATTTTACAGCTCACACTAGAACATATTTTGTGGAGGGAAGTGTAATTTCGTGCATTTTATATGCTAAGTTGGTGACGTAGGTCTCAAAAAATAAATGATGGGGCGAATATAACTTGTCTGGAAATAGCAAACTGTTCTCAGTGCAGCGGGAAGACGATCATTACCGAACGTGATGCGAGGGAGCATTATTTGGGCTTGTATTGCTTCTATAACCACGGAAATTTGTGATATTGAAGGGCACGGAAATTTGTGATATTGAAGGGAAGAAACAAGGATCACATACATACGCGACGAACAAATGGTTGCAACGTTCTCAAAATAGATAAAGAAGCTCGTCAACCACTAACAACGAGGACCTTCAGCAACCCCACGGCAAGTACCTGAGTGTTGTCAACTAAGTCAAACATAGTTCGCCACTTTTATGATCTACGTTTCACCTTTAATGTCCCCAAATAGCACTCACGACACGACACCAGCACATGTTCGAAAGCGAGGCACTGTCGAAAATTGTTGGATAATCTGCGTGTGGCATGTGGTTTTGACGGTGAAATATCTGAGGATGAAAAGTTAATATTTTTGCGATACTTCGACAAGCTGGTATCCAGTGGCTTCAACCAGGCCGCGGTGCAGCGAGAAGGTTTGAGAAAAAGGTGAGATGTTGACAGCCCAGTGCATTGGGGACTAGAACCTACAGACTAGGACGTGGAAGACGAACTCTATGCTGATCAACAAAATAGCTCTGCTTCAAGTGGGCAACGCACCAAACTGTCGATAGTTGTTCGCCATTCGCAAGGAATCGAGTTGTTACCACTTCTGCCCTTAATCTTAATTTTGTGCTTTCGTATTATCACTTTATCTGGTCTATGGGGCATTCCCTCAGGAACAGGCAAATTCAATAATATGGGATCCGGGATCATTTGGTCTTCAAACCGACAAAGTGGTAGCAGCGTGAGATTGTGACTTGGCTGTGGGTTGTCAGAGAACCATAAAGAGGATGTGTTGTACTTCGCTGAGCAATGAGTAAGGTATGTATGCACTCCAACTTTTTCATCCAAAACTGCACTATTTTTTTTACTTACCCTGATCCGTCGTGCGCTTTTAACAAGGTGACTCAATACACTCGACTTCAGATTTACTTGTAGTTTCAACTAAATTGTCATAAAGAAAATGAAAAAAGACAATTTTAAATAAACAGGGAAGTACTTGCCTGTAAACAGGACATCTCCACCATCTAACTTAGCGCTTTCATCACTAATTTCAACAATCGGAAGGTCAAGCTCCTTCTTGAGAACTGCTCTGATTGTTTCTACCTAGGAGAAAATAATCATACGTAATATTAAATTTAGTTGCATCTAAACAAACAAAAAATATTCATCACTTGAACCTCCAGTAGTAAGTTTTCTAACTTTGATCGTTTAAATACAACATGTACATACACCTTGCAGCATAGCAAACTAGCCGCTCTATGTCGCAGTTCCTCCCTAACTTCTTTCTCTTCTTTTCATATCAAGACTAACTAGCGAAAGCTACTCAGTGATTTTTGTGTGTATGTTTGTGTGACTTATATTTATTTATTGTTCTGGACCAGAAATAGCCTCTTTTCTTACCTTATCATTTATATGGAAGTCGGAACAGAGGAGTTAGCTTTGGTCAGCTTAGAGTGAAACTGAAGGCCAATGTGTTCAAACGGACATTTGCACCTGAACCGAGAAACGGCGTTAACATTTCCGTTCAATATTTATTTGTTGGCTTCTATGTTCTGAATTATACATTGTGATCGTGGTAATGAAGCGTTCGATAAACTAAACTAAACTAAACTGGGTGGCGCGACAGCCACTTAAAGGCCCTGGTTTGTCAGACGGTTGTATTACGTTCAAGTAGAAGGTTACGAGGTCAGCGTAACGTCTCTTCGTAGCTGTGTGTGACTTTCCTGACCACAGTCCGCTACTTCCTTTATTCGAGAAGCTCCTCAATTCTTACGATGCTGGGTCGACACAGAAATGTTAATCCTCCACCGTGAATTGAAAGCGGGACCGCTCGCACTGAAGACGAGCGCACTACCGACTAGGCCACGCAGGAGGCTTAGAGTGTTCGATAGGCTTATTAACTAAAGAGAAATGTTCTTACAAAAAGATGGGTGACTATGGTCATCTGACGGCGAAATTCGGTGTTACGGAATAATTTGTATCTTTTATCATAACACTGATGTTATACTTATTTCAAAATTCTTTTCTATATGGCAGACAACATTTAAACTTAAATTTGATGCTTATTATGTCAACTAAGGACATCAGTAGTCTGTACATAGTGTAAATATTAGTGTATGTGTATGTGCAACTGTGAGTGGCCGGACCCAAAACTGATTTTCAAAGACAATGAAAGAAATTCAGCAGATAAACAAAAGCCCTAAAATGTGTGTCTTTAGCTATACAGACTGGCTACAGTACTTGAATTTGAAGTAGACATTTTTTTGTAAGTACTGAATCAATACTTTTCACACAATAGCATAATATTGATTTGAAGGTTCATGCTGTTATCTATACATGATGTTGCAAAACAACACCGACAAACTTACCTCACGAGATTCCTGGCATGAAAATAAGAAAAAATATAGACCACCGAGAGTGCACAAATGCTTCCTTTCGGCGCTGGAGGCTGCTGAAAGTGTTGGAAAATAAGTCTCTACAGCTTGATATTATCAATACCATTAACAATAGAACTGAGGCGGGATGACACTTACCCTCAGGCTTCAAACCAGATATATCCAAAAATGCATATTCCAAAATTGTGGAATGGATGTGCAAGGGATTCCCCAAGGGAAATAGTAGATTCCTAGACATTTTCTGAAGTTAAAGTTTCTGTACATATATGTTTTATAGTTCGGATAAACCGGAAATCCAGATTAATGGGATCAGGATAAACATGGTTCAAATGCACCTCGGAAATCCCCCTAGAAGGACCATTCTTGTTTATAATATCGGATACTTTCTGTTGGATGGGTTTGTAACTGTGAGGTTATTTTTTTTTATAGGAGTGGTCGGAATTCCGGAATCGAAGAAATTCTTAATTGACTTTGCACAACCGAACACCTCTAGTTTGTAGGTGCTGGTGTCAAGATTATATTGGGGCAGGCCTCACGCAGGTAGTAAACTTTGTCCAAGACTATTTTGAAGAAACCCGTATTGGATGAAAGAACCATTATGCATCTGTTCTCGCAAAACGCTACCGTTCAAGGACTCCGTGCTGGTACGTTGGGTGGTCGTAATTTACTGAAAGAATTCACTAAGGATACTAGCGAAATAGCTGCTGTTTCAGTAGGTGGTCTTATGATGATGGCGGACGAAATGGATGTTAATTGAGAAAAGAAGATAAACACAAAGCTAAGCAGCATGTAGACTGCCCCATTCTAATAATTTTATGGCCCTTGTACTACTCTTACTTTATATTAGGGTTTGCCAAGGTGGGTCCAGCCCAATAAAATCCAGTGGATTTTTCGGGTTGGGCCATCTAAAAAAAAAAAAACCTCGGTGGGCTTTTTCATTGATATTTGTTTCTAAATGATTACTTAAATGAGGACACTTCACAGAAATGCATACTAATGAAAACCATTGCATTTTAGATTGTTAGAATGCAATCACGGCTGTCATTGTATCTCTAGAATAATATCGCTACCTACAATCTACAACACTTTGTGATACTGAAATACAAAAAGTATTCGAGTTTAGACAGGGCCTTCGTGAAAATCAAATTTCTTCATTCTAGAATTCGTCTGGTTAAATTGAGGGAAATCCCTGGAAAACCTCAGTCAAAATAGTTGCCCGTTGGGTTCGAACCCACGTGCCTACTCATTGCAGTTCCAAAATCCGCGACTTTACCGTCTGGACCACAAAGACGGTAGTCCGTCTGTTGTGGCTTGGTGGTTGGTGTTCCGGACGGCCAAATGCCACCAGAGAAGGTTGAGCAGCAGTTCAGAGTACAAAAATATTTTCTAAGATTTCGGTAACCTCTAATGTAACCGTTTGGTTTTCGTTCCTTCAACTGTTTCAACAGAAAACTTTTTCTCATCAATCGTCTCACACATTCTCCAGGTCGATTTCACATGTAATTTTGTCCTACAGGATTCGAGTTGTGCCAAAACTAACTTCGTCATGGCATTTCTTGGAACATTCCAGCGCAGATTGATATATCACTTGACCCACTTACTATTTCAAAAAATTGAATCAATATGAAGGCCATTGTCATATGTATCGGCTTCTGTCCATTACCAATTAATAGCCATTTTCTTTCAATGTATTTAACAGTTTGTAAACGAAAAGGAGTTTCTTACTCTGTTACTGATTTACTTGCTCTCTACGTTCCATCTTCCTTGGGTCCCCTTGTCGTTATTTGTTGACCATAGCAGCAATAATTTTGACAGATGGTTTACCTAGGCACTGTACCTACATACGAATTTTCATCACTATTGGGCTCTGTAACTCGTGGAAACGTTTCCATTAACTTCAGATCTAAAAATCTAAAGTGGCATATCTTTGCTCCGGGTGCCCATCCTCGGCCCACATATTGCACTATCTCTGATATTGGATATGCCAAGTTTGGTCAAAGTCTCAGGATGAGCGGTCTGGTCAGTTCCTAGGGAGCCAAAGTTGCTATTATATTTTAAAAAACAGACACTGCTCCGAGAGATCTGTGAGACCATCCCGAATGGACTTCTCCCTCATTCTCACATGTGAATGGCGGCACCTATAATTATCTCGGGTCCCGAACTACGACGCGGTGTGAATGTAGTGCACATACCTTGAAGTGAGGTCACCCTATACTCCCGGTCCAAGGCCCGCTCCAAGCCTATCGATTCCTCAGTAGTGACACACAGTTACCTACTGAGGTCTGTACACAGCTTTACATTTAAATGCATTCATATTCTACTGCTAAAACCAGAAAAAAAGAAACCGACAAAGTCCAATAAAACCCGCCTGGGCGCATGTGTGTGTGTGTGTTTTTGTTTTGTTTTTTCAAAAATACCCGGCTTTTTACAAACTCTCCTTTGTATTATTTATGTCCTTAGCTTAGATATGCAAGGTTAGCGGAGATAAGAATGCATCAAATGTGAAAAGAAGTTCAAGAATCATGAAGTGGTTATAATCGATCAGTTTCCATATGGAACGAGTGTTTCATATGTGCTTGTCTACCACTGATCGTCATTCTATCACAACAAAACGCTTTTGTGGAGAATCCATTTGTAAAGCGCTCCTTTAAATCGTAATCATTGTCCAAATTTTATGTTTGCGTACAACTTCATTATTTGCTAAACCTACACGTCTTAGGTCATTATTACTACTTGATATACGGTATTACGTAATTTCTGACGATGCTTGCTAACTTCGGGCACCTTCAGTTTCGAAACTACACAATATTTGACAAAGAGCATTGCGGGTAATTGATTCCTGAAATGTTGTCGCATATTTACGAAACCATCTGTATAATGGTTACACAAATGAATGTACCGTATAAGACGTGACAAATTGAAAATTAAGGAATATACAAAAGTGAAAATCATATTAAACAACCCCCAACATGAGGTTACTGTACGTTAACAATACAAAAGGGAAGAAAAAAATTAACAAAGAAAAATTAAGTGTACTTCAATAAAGATAATGTGTGATGAAATCACCTCTTTCAGCATAACCTAAGAGAAACAAGGGAAAGGTAAAGTCCAGGTCGTGGCATCAAACGCTAAATAAAACAAGGATTTGACTCATGAAAGTGTGAAATGGAGAGTGAAAAGTACGTAGGACTATTTCACTACTTCAGCTTTGAAGGCAGGCACATCAGCTGCGTGTTAAACGTGATGTGCATCGCGTACAATAAAAATAACTAATCTTACATTAACTAGCCTGTCTTCGCCTTTTTGACATCATATCCGTGATCTTTGCGTATATATAAAAATAATTACTTAACCCAACTTACCTAACCTAAGCCACACTAGCTTAACTTGTAGACAGTAAAAAAAAAAAAAAAAGAGCTGATGATGCACTGTACTACTTTACGGCGCAGTAATACATGAAGTGGTCAACATGTTACTAGAGATAACGACGCCCTTTGCGACAAACATGACGTAGTGAAAGTATACAGAAAAATACAAGGTCAAGTAATAAACAATATGCCCTTGTACATTATGTACACGGGTAGACCTATACGTAAAGTGGGTATTCTTTAGTTTCTCCCCCAAATCACTTGGCAGTGATTACGGTTCTTTATTTGTAACTGTGATGTAGTCATTGATGATTTGTAAGAGTATTGGATAACGTGTGTCATGTGGTTAATTAAGGCCCACTGGTGTTTGAATTTTGAAGTCGTTTGACGTGTGTGTTATTGTAGTTTGGGAATTGAAGCTGTTGAGGATCCATTTGACTTTCTTTTCTTTCTTTTTTCCGCGACGTGAAGTATGTTTGTGAATTTGCGTCTGTTAAAAGCGATGTGTAAGGAGAGTTTTAAGATGCTCTATTTTTTCTGAGAAGCATAAGGATTTTCTAGCTGATCATTTGTGTGAATTTTTGTGGCACAGTGATGCGAAAAGGAGGAGTGGGGATGCATTTGATCAATTGGTTGAGGATATTAAGCATGTTTATTCTGGTCAATTTGCCATATTTTAACCTCTTTCTGTTTTTGTGTGTGGTGGATTTTTTTAATATTGGTAGGTATTTTTAAAAATTAATTTGTATTTTTTATTAGAATATATATCGGGGGGAATCCCCCTGCAAAGTGATTCTATTGTAATTAAATTACGTTTTTTTGCGTGTATTGGTACGGCGTGTTTTTCTCTCTTGGAATAATTTTTGTTTTTTTTAAGTGAATTTCGGGAAGGGGGGAGAGAACAGGGTAGGGGGGAAAAAATACAGTTTAAAAAAAATCATTGTTAATAATTTTTTAGATTTAAATCGATTTTTTTTTATTTAAATAAGCAGTTTCTTCTTTCATAATACATATCGTAAACTGATAAAAAAAAATGGGAAGTAGAATTAAGTGTAAATGGTCCTCGTTTAATGGGTCAACTTCCAAACTGAGGTTGAATTTACACCTCATTATCCTTGTTCACTTTAATTTTTACTAAATTCATTAATTTAATTATGTATTTGTAACTTTTAGGAATCTCGTTCAGGTTAGAATAGAAGGGGTAATGCACAAAGAAGTCCTCCATGAACTCATCTGAATGTATTATGTTGAATTCTGGTACTTATCTGGTGGAACTGAGAAAACAATCTCATACTTTTTTTTAAGAATCCCTCGTCGCGGAATTCGATTCAATGGCCATTCGAATTTGAAGTCCATGTTCTACCAATTGGCGCCGCTGAACAGAGGTGCCAAAAGTAGTTGTGTAAAACCTCTTAAGAGGCCTGAAAATGACAATAAATCGTGGCCAAATACAGCTACTACTAATACTACTCCTACAATAATAATAATGCAGAGCCAAAGTATTAGAAACTTGTATCTAAGGTTGCCAGAATGTGGCCTTTTAATGCAAGGTGGGTGACCAAGAACTTTTGAACAAGACTGTACAATAAAAGGTACGGACCACTGCACTTAACTTTCTCGTTCCCATTAATTAAATAAAATAATACTGTAGTTATTACTATTATTACTAAAACATTTATTTATGAAATATGAGCAAAATCGCCGGAGAAGTTTTTGAGAAAATTGCACATTTTTATTTTCACCTTTTAATAACCTACTCTTATTTTTTAGGGGTAGGAAGAAAATTCGAAAAACTACCCTAGATAATCTTACAAAACCTTAAGTTTACACTTTCGTCTCGATACGTTGAACGGTATGGCCTCTAGGCAGTGGTGATTTCAGATTTCCCACGGGGACTACTTCAATACAAGGGGAATGAAACACAGTACTGTGAATATACTGATTGAGGACTAAAAGATACGAGGTAACGGGCGTGGGAGAATTCAGTAGCTCGGGACGGACGAACAGAATGATAGGCATCTAAAAATACCTTTTTCGGTACGTAGAGGCCATGAAATGTGGAAATCAGTTGAAATCTCTATACAGTTTTTCTTTTTTCACGATCACCATCACTTTCTTCTCTCCTATCAACACTCGCAACACTGTTACCAACCATTTTTCTATCAGGTCCCCACCGACCAAGAAAATTGTCAAATGTCCCTATTTCCATGTACGTGTACCATGGTTATCGTTATTGATCAATGTCGATAGAAGTTTTATTAAAGAAAAAAACTAAAAGAATAGAGCTAAAAATCCCTATAATTTAACAGAATTTCAAAATCCGTCCTTACTTTCGTGAAATATACCTAAAATATCCCTATGAATAGGGACATGTCCCTACGGTTGACAATACTGACTCAAAAGTACAAATCGGGATATTCCCGGTCCTGAGCGGGACTTTCCAGTTTCTGATCGGGAATAATGAAGGAAATAAATCGGGATTATCCCGTTCAGTTTCTTCGCTGCTTGTACTTTGACGTGTCGCGCCGAGCATTAGTACATTAGTTGGAGTTCGTAAATAATCATAAAATAGCACTCATTACGTTTTTACTTTATTTTTTTAATGTTTTTACCCTAAACGGGTTCTTTTTATTACTTGTTCAACTTGCTTTTACTTGTTCTTTCATCAATAACTAACTACTGACAGCACAGTTAAAATTATATCCATGCCCGAGGTGGGATTCGAACCCACGATCCTTGGTCGCCAGACTACCGCACTAGCGAGCACGACCACCTGGATCGGCTGTTTTTACTCGTAGAACTTCGACTTTTGAGTTCAATGGCAAGCCGTAAAAAAGACTCTATATGGACTCTTACATGATTTTGCTTAATACTATTGTGCGCGTAGTAAGATAGTCACAATTATAACAAATTTATGAACATCTGGTAAACAAATATGGAAGTTCCAGAGTCTGTAATAAATCTAGTATCATTTATATGGAGAAAATATATTGTTATAAATCTTATGCATTAGTAAAAGAACATAAAATGCATTTCCGATTTTCCCTTTAAAAATCTGAAAACTTGATTTAACTCAACGATTTTTATTATAAAATTCAAGTGATTCAATCAAATCACCCTGCCGCAAAGTGCATATAATTATGATTGTTCTTCATACTTGTGCGAGTTTTTTTTATTTTTTCCGAGTTGAGTGGGTAGTTGTGTATTTTCTTGGGGACAAAGGGGGCCGGGTCTCACCAGACAAAGTGCATCGAATGATTATGATTGTAATGTAAACATGTACGAGTTCTTTCCGCAGGGTTGGAGGGTGCGTGTGGTATGTTTTGGTGGAAAAGTGCTACGATGTTTTCGCAATCGGTACTGTGACTTATAGTGAGCTGTTGTAAATGATTACTGGTAGTCAACGTTACTTCAGTGTTGTAGGAGCTGTTAACTTTGATTCCCGGTAATTGTATACAACGGTTCACTATAAGTCACAGTACCGGCTCCGTAGCTGTCGATGGATTTGGGGGAGAAACTAAATGCCATCCCGTAAAGTTATTTCACACGTAAATATATGTTCACAGTCAGACAAAATTTCGTACCGGCGTGGTGGTGGTTTGGGGGGGGGGTTACAGTTTATAAGATTTTTTCAACACTTCTTAATTTTTTTCTCTGCAAATTTTCTTGGTTAGGTTAGGTTAGGCTGCACAGCGATATGGAACTAGAACCGCAGATTCAATTACATGCATTGTCGTACAAATGTACAATGTACACCTGGACATAGATCTCCTTGAGTAACATCCTATCTGGCTATTAGCTATATATTACCGGCTTCCTGATTTGGTTCTGTCACTCACTGCAATCGCCCCATGCGATACTACAAACAAGTTAACACTTCCTTTTGTCTTTGGCAGACACAGAAATGAAAAGTATAAGTTAATTTCCAAATACGTAGATAAATCGGGAAAGCTACATTGTACCACTTTTACTCAAGTTAACACAGGTTTCCTTCGAGTGAACGGCGTGAGATTGACAAAGGGGCGGGGTCACATACTGCGGACAATTATAATTATGAAGCGTACAATTTAAGATGGTAGAAACACACTATCAGTCACTTGAATTATAAGTAACACTGGGGAAGTAATTTTCCTACCTCTTTAATTCTTGTTGGGTTCCCTGGCCTAGTTATTAAGGCAATTCCGTTACATACTACTGCTGTATCCTCCACGAACACACACTCGGGTAGAGTTTCATCAGGTGGTAACTCAATTACATCAAGTCCCAACTCCCGAAGCACGCGAACATAAGCTTCATGTTGCCGACGAGCTTCTTCCAACTCAATTTCTCCTCTAGTTCTAAATGACAGAGGAATTCTACAAACAACAGCATGCGTATACCTAAATGACGCCATTCTTCTAATTTTCGTTTGACAAATGCCTATTTAATTTAATACTTACTCACAATGTAGCCAACAGATGTCTCTAGTTGATAAACCACACGGGTCTTTTTCATGACAGCGAAGATCCCCCACTGATTTTGGAAATTTTGGCATTTTTCTTTTCCTACCATGTAATTTAACAAGAAAATTTTGAAGAATGGGATTCACAAAATTAATTGTAAGTTTACTTACGAACACACTAACGGTTATCGTAAGATCGATAAATATTTTCAAAACTTCGGAAATTAAATTTATGTAAGAAATTGAGCAAAGGTATTTCCATGCTATGCTTAGAAAACTAAATCTGTGCGTCACTGAACAGATACTTAAAACTGTTTATTTCACCTATATATACAGCCACTTAGTTTATGGCATAATAGTCTTGGGAAATGATCCAAATGTTTTTAAAAAAAAAAATCCAAAAAAGGCCATTGGAGTAATTTGTAATGTGAATAACAAAACATCATGTAAACCTTTATTTCAAAAACTTTGTTTATTAACAGTGCCATCTCTATATGTGAATGTTTAATGTACGTGAAGAATAACCTTAGAATAGTCGATTAGAAAGTAATGAATCTGTTCACACCCACTTAACAAGGCATAACACAGATGTAAGAATTGGTCAATGTACTTTAAGTACAACTAGAAATAGATTTGTTGAGTTGAATGAAAACTATATAATCAATTATCGAAGTGAGGCGGTATGCACCGGTATGCTAAAATAATACCGTCACTGAAACGCACGGTATGCGTGTTGTTATATATAACTTTTTGATATGTCGAGGCAAGTATTAGGAAAAGATACCGTCTCTGTTTCTCTGTCACTTCGAACACTGTATATAATGATCTTTCTAAGAAAATCAAAGACCTAGAAATAAAATTTAAAAATGGTATGAATCATAAGTTAACTGCCATGGCTGTTTATAGTATAGACGAATTTCTTGAAAATTGCTCCAAAACCTTAAAATGACGATGCCATACATTGTATAAATAAATCACAGCCATATTCAATCCACTAGTGAATGAGGCTTCTCCCCGAAGGAAGGAGTTGGTCTACTGCTCCCACGCTGACCAGACGGGTTGGGAGAGGAGATCCGAAGCTCTCACTGTGATCGCCACTGTCTTTTATTCACAGCAGCTCCCCAATTGTCCTCACGATGCTGAGCCAACACCGAAATTTTTAGCCCCCACTGGCAATCGAACCCGGGACCGCTCGCACTCAAGTCGAGCGCCCTACCAACTAGGCTACCCAGGAGCATACATACATTGTATATAAATATATTAATGTTCAGTCAATAAAACAATTTGAATTTGAATTTGACAATCGTAGTGAAGCGGAACTTACATGATCGTCATTCAAATACTAGTCCCCCCTCCCTCTTTGGAATTTAAAGGGCTCATTTTCAAACCCGTTTGCGTTGCTTACTTTGCTTGTGATTAGCGTGAGCTAATCACTACAGGTAGGCCATTTATTGTTGGCGCGCGCGAGATTTTCCCAGAGATCCTGCGCGACGTGACATCACGCGGCAAGTAGAGAACGCCCTATTGTACCCGTGCTTGGACTAGTGTATTGGAACAGTATAATCCCAATAGAATGTGCTGGATCCGTGTAATTCGTCTACTATAACGTGGACTTCTATGTAGTCCTCCTTCCTATTGTGCCCGAGTTGTCGAGAACAAATGCGTGTTTGACACTCTAGGTAAGTACCTGCAAAATAATCCTATTCAGTGTACCGAGTGCAATTTACGTAAAGTGCTTAATTGCATGTACGTGTGGAACACGGGCACTGGGATTGTCCAACATGTGGAAAGTCCCAGAACTGTTTGGCGAGTATTATTTCATATTTGTTGCAGAGGGTCATAACCATATATTAAAGAGACCTTTATTAGATGCGATTCGACAGTTTCTCAAGGATCCAGAGTGCATTGTGCAATTGATCCCTTTAGTTCTTCAGCAGCAGAACCATCGGGTCCACGTGTATTATGCGCAAGGCGGTTCATTATTGATTTTCAAGATTTTAAGATTTCACTCCAGGTGTGTTTTATTGGCTCGCATCGTGCATGCTCTGAAAATGTTTCAAAGAAACACTTGAATATCTTAATAATATGTCTTGTAGAATGTGATGCTACACTGATATTCCATTGCCTGTCCAGATGGATTGGCTAACAATAGGTTACACGGATTGGAGTGGAATAGCTCCAATTTACATAGTGTATCACATATCCGCCATCTTGTTGCGCAATGTTGTGAAATGGGATCCATCTTTTACTGTAAGGGTAATGCAAAGATGGTTGTTTTACGCAAGCATGTCCTGCGTTGCGCACATTACCGTTCAACGTTGCTATTACCAATTGTTCGTTTCATCGACCGGTGCATGCGCATTACGAACCTACAAACAGTTACAGTGTTGGATCGGTAAAAGTGATGGATGGTATATCCACATTCAAGTTGTAAATCTAGTACCAATGAATATATACATCTCCCATGTGATCTTTATTCCTGTAATACATCCAAGTATAGAGAACCGGGAAGGAAACTACAACACCTTGTTGGGTGCAACGTTTGTGAATGGTGTAATATTGGTGTATTACTATACATGTAGCCGAATACAACTTACCGTCCACATACGGATATACAATCTACAGGTAGGTTGGCATATAGTTTACTGCGCGCTGTTGTACCACCGATTATGGATGCTATACGTTACACGTTAACGTTTTGATTAATATATGTACGTATACTATGTTGACCTAGGGTTTAGCGTATATTACAGTATGTAGACCATACAGTACACCTTACAGCCGCGCTTGCAAACTTATGTTGTCCTTACGCGCACGCTTTGGTGTGCACGTGCGGTATATAGTGAGCGTACAGTATAGAACATGGTATGGTTCCGCACAGCACGAGGTAAAGGTTGGTTGCCCACCGTAAACCACGTTGAGGTCAGCATGTTTGGTTATACGAATATGCAACTGAAGCGAGACACCGCGTATACCTTTGACATTGTAAATCAAGAGTGCACCAACCACACGTTATTACGGAAGAAACAAATAATTCTCAGGACTACAGTTGACCGTATTGCGGATAGTACAAAATATGTATAATGTTTTTGACTGTTTGAATCGAAGCTATTACAACTATACGACGTACACTCCTTCGCTGAGGTGCGCTACATTATTATTAACGAAACGGTTATGACCCTCTGGTTTCCGGTACAGGTGTAAATGTACACAGACCTCGAAGTGATTTGAACAACGATGTAAAAAGCATATCTCTACCACGGCTTATACCTGGTAAGTGGAAACGTGACTGTTCAGGTACATATTTGGGAGCCTGCTAGTTACTAGACGATTCCTGTACGTATTAACTACGTATGCATGTTACCGCGTTTTCACGTTTTTTCCGTGCTACCGTACGTAGTAAAGTGCTATTTACACCACCTGCTTCCAACGCTTACGCCGCTGTTTATTGTATTAGGAAATGTTTGTCAATTCTAACTAGAATTGTAAAAGTCTAGAAATCAATGGAACTACAACCTCACTGTATCACACGCTACGGTTTAGACCAGTATGGCGTGCTCATGTATGCTGTACGACGTTATTTCATAAGAAGGTGTCCTCTCGATATGTTAAATAAGACCATCCGTGATATGTGCCTATTTATTTATGACGTATACCGTACACCACCATCTCTAATAAACGAACACAGGTGAAACCACAATATTACTAGGTGGTAAATTACTGAATGCACACAACCATGACCAGTCCCGTTCCCATTGTCTAGTCCACTTGTATGATTGCAACACTGGTGATATATAGAGTACACCTGTCCCACACACACGTTTGACGCACTACTACATAATTGGTGCGTGGAACTTTACTACCATTGCCGCACCATGAACCGGCACAGCGTGGTGTTTGTTGCATACATTCGCGTGTATGTAAGAGATGTACATACAGCCCCAGAACTGTACCCCCAGAACTGCACATACAGGGCCACTATATTTGCGGGGCACTGGAGGAACAGTATGACCACAACCACTAATACACATATTGTAGGGTGGCTGGTAATAGCACAGGTGCGGCCGCGAAGGGGCACTACGTGTGCTGTGCCCACTTACATTGATTGTTCCACTTGGCCTTGAGTATAGCGCGAACTTCGTCCAGATAGTGGTGTACCTGCTTGGCTAGGGGTAACTGGTGATTCTGGTACGTGGATACACTTCCGTAAATAGTTTATACAACTCGTATACCATATCAGGTTATGTCACCATATGGAGTACGTACTAATTGTCATTAAAGTCTCTACAATTACACACTTCCCCTTTTCCGTTAATTCATAGTGGCATGAAATACACTTGACGTATTTATGCGGATCTACTTATAGCAATAGTGGCTTGAGACATGTCCAGTAAATATAGTCCGGAACATAGAAACAGGGTTCATTCGCGGTTAACACTTTTGCGTATTTTGCAGCTGCCACGTACGTTGCTTCACTATGTGCCACTGCATTATGGTTCACCACTATTTTCTGCATGCGCCAACACTGTATCTGGGTGGGGTATACAAGTCCAGATTATGTAACCGGCTGTAGCAGTATTACCACGCCTTCTCCCGGCTTTATCACTTCCGGGATATCTCTGCTCCTGCAAAGATTATTAATTCAACAAGAACTTAAAACATGGCCAGAGTTCAATCTATCTGCAGGCCAGGCGGATAAGTACTTAATACTTCCATGCGGAACTTCTGTAATTTACTTAAATCTCGATAATTACTCAGTCCCCTTAAGTAACTGGACGGTTAATTAGACGATACATCCGGATTGATAGAGTGAGAATAAGGTTTATTACATCAAAGGGAAATAATTACAGAGATTAGACAACCCGCTTAACTATCGTGATATACTAGTCACGGATATTCAAGGCTTCCACAAAGAACATATTATTTTTCCGCGTAACATCGTATGAATGACTATCTCCAATAAATTTATTTTACTCCATTAACGGGAGTTACTTTTCCCCTTTTGGTTTTTCTTATTCTGGGCTTGGCGTGAATTGATAAAATAACTAAGAAATATGATCCCAGCTGATAATACGAGAGTGATCAGACTTTACTTCTTACTTAGACGTTACTCCCTCTTATATGGCTGGAGATTAATTTACATAAATCGATACTAGCTCATACTTGTTGAAAAGGCCTTCTGAAGTGAGAACGGTCAATTCTTGAAGTATTAAATATTAAATCCCACCGCGTGAAATACACAATCCCTCCGCAGTACCTTCGCGGTCCGACTATGCACATCAGCTTACCCTGCGTCTCATCCCCCCTCCCCCTGGATCATCTATCTTTCAAGCATCTTCCCGGTCTGACCTTGGCGCTTTGCCTGTCGGGTTTTGAACCCAGATCTTGTGAACTTTAAGTATATGAACCAAATCGCGTAGCCCATTTCCAATATCTTCTCAAAAAAGTTTGAGACTCTCTCCAGCCATATAGTCTGATACCTGCGAATTTCTTAACATAACTTAGGAGAAGTACAAACTGCTCTCTAACGGTCTATCCAGCGACCTACAAGTGCCGCTCTCCAGATCTTTAGAGAATGTGAGAGATAGCGCTTTCGAACCGGCCACAAGGACCAGACAAGGGAACTACCTCCCCCTAGACATGAATACTTCTCCCACGCCTGTTGCCTTAACACAGCCCGTAATAGTGTTACTTCCTTCTCAAAGTGCGTTATTTATGATTTGTTTCAGAACTAGCTTTGAAATACGGAGGGATCCCCATCCGAGAAGGGTCCCTGGACTTCTGCATATATTACATTGCTCCAGAAAGAACGTAGCTTACTTCCAACCGACTTGCTGTTTGCACAGAATATGTATGTCTATCTTCGTGGTAGGCCAATGAGTGAAAGCCAAGGCGCCGGCCGCTCCCTTATATACCCAGCCGCCTTGTTTAAAATAATGAACCCAACGGCTCCGCTCCGCCGCGTGAGTGGAGGTGAGTGACCTCCAAACCGTTGAACAGCCATCCCTCTCAATACACTCGAAATAGCCAAGAATATCCGTGTCTTGTATCTATACAAAGAAGTTTAACCCCAACGAATTTACCCAGCAAAAGTACACATATAAAAATAAAATACACAAACAGAATGAGGCAAAATTACACTATATCAAATTAAATATTTAAATAATTCCATACCCAATTATTCATACTAATGGTATGCAAATTCAAAATGATTTTATATTTCTGCAAAATTATTTACAGACGCTACCAAGTGGGATAATTTCTCCGCAAGAGCAGGTTTGCAAGTACAGGTTTCTCACGTTGAATGTTAATGTAGAACCATTTGTATCCTCCGTTGATGGAGGGATGCGTCTGTCTATAACTAATATACCACAGTTTAATATGCACCGGGTTTACCAAAATATGTACGACCGTTTGGAAAATGTCGGTGTTGTTACCGGCGCATAACGCAGACATAAAATACTCGGCCAATGCAAACCATTGTATACCTTCAGTATGCACTCCATTGTTGCAGCTTCCAATGTACAATGACACGTGGATGTCCATACGGGTGCACTAGCAATGTTATCGAGCGAGATGATATTGTTAATAGCGTTTATCTCCATGCGTGCCATGGTTGGACAGTATTCCTCGATGTAGGTTTACTATACGAATCAGGTTATTGTTGACACAGTAATTTGAGACGCATGCGTACTGCCTTTCGTGCTGGAGCATAGTGTATGGATAGGTGTGCACTACGACTGTGCGGAGCACCACCACACCCACGTGCAGGGTGTGTATGTATCCCATTGGGTTGGCCCTGCGCAACATGGCGTTGCGTATGGGGGTGCACCGGTCCGATGTTTCCCATTAGCAACGGGTTCTGCAATGTTTACATGCGCATGCGGGTACGTTTCCGTAAGTTTGTATCGGTCGGCTTCACCTTACATTGTTACCGCACCCATGACTGAGTAGCAACCCGTTGACGAGCGTGAGCTGTGCAAGTTAACGAACGACGCAGAAGCGAAGGCACACGAGCAGCATTAAGGACCAGCTTGTGCGTGTACGTACGAGTGCGTTGATAAGGCGTGTCTGGTTGTACCTGGAGCTGTGGGATCCAATTCTAGAAGTTTTATGTTGGGGTTGTAAACATCGCCGGCCCTCCCAGTACGAACACTTCTATCTTAGATATTTTAGAGGAGGAAGGATACCGGACGTGTACCTAGACACCACGAATAATCCCCTTCCCAGTTGGGTACGGGACGTTTTTAGGCGTGAGCTGTACCTGGACGAGGTGTTTGCAGTGTATGTAAAGCTGTATTCCAACGGCGGTAGTCCTCGCCCGGTGTTTAATGGTGGTATTGCTAGCCCTGTACGTCACCACTTTGATCGCTTGACTGTCTTGTGTTGACGGAAGGATCGGGGTGCTCACAGTGATTACTAACTGATACGGTATCGTGGATTCCTTATGTTTCGCCCAACGGTACACCCTGTTTTCTTAGTGTCATTGAGGACAGTACCGCTCTACTTCAAATTTTGGACATTTCCCTACCCCTCAGTATGCGGAGCATCCCGATGTGGATCTCGTGTGCGTGTAGTCTTTCCACCCTTGAGGAAAGGTTTATGTGGACAGTGTTGAACCAGTGGACCTCTCATCGGGTGCCAGGTGTGCATTCAATGAGCGCAATTTGCTTCGCCATGTTTGCACTAGTGTGTAAATAACACAGGACCGCACCTACACTACGTTACTGGAGCCCTCCTTGTTCACGATCTGTACCGCATGTATCAATGAGGTCATCTGCACGGTGCACCCAGATCTGTGTTTTAGTGTGGCGTATAAGCACACGGAGGTTACCGGTAAGCTACAATCGAAAGATATGGCCGCCGCATGTGCCTGCATTTCGTGAAGCATACTGGGTTACTCCATCCAATGTTTGAATGCGACTTTGCTAGCTTGGGCGTTTTAACACCCTTGCATCAAGTGGTGTATCTGTTTACTATGAACGGTAGTACTAGTGGTTCGAGCTCCTCGTTCTGCTCTGTGCGGGTAAACGGGAGTAGACGCTGCGGTGCGTGGGTCGATACCCATGCCAATTTTTTTATTTTTTTTATTTTATTTTACATCAATGGCAACAAGTTGAAGATGATATAGTCAAATAGTAATACAAGATAAAAACAACATATAAAATAACATATTTGTTACTTGTTTGTATTACTTGCAACACAACGTAAACAACGTCCTCTGGGCTTTGCGCAATCGGGCTCGTGCTCGCCCATGTCCGCCAGCGTTAGTCACCCATCGGAACCTGCTCCATCACGCACTGGCTCACCACGGGACTTAACTATTCGTCCAGTGGACTTAACTATTCGTCCAGTGGACTTACCTGTTCCCGCATCTACTCCCTCAATTCCTCTACCCTCCCACCAACTCCTATTCGAACCTGTCTTCGATGAAGTACTTCCCGGGTTTGTCTATGCCGATTCATTTAACAAGGCGTTGGAGGATTGTATATACTCCAATGGATGTTATTATGTGCCTGCCGTATCTATCCCTCAACCTCCACAGGACCCCCTTCCCGGCCCGTCCGGTCTACAATCGCACACGATTCCATCTGCTCCGACATCCCGTTTACGCCCTCCCAGTAACCTGACTTCTTCCTCATCATCTGCTGATTATGCGGTGGTGGTGCCCCTGATTTCGGGTACTGTATCTGAAATGCGGGATCAAAGTGTCGGGTCTAATGAAACCACTGTGTATTTGCCTTATGCGTCCCCGCGGGAGTAGTAACGCATGTAGAGTGTGCCCTCCGTTTTTTTTCTTTTATGTTTTTTATTTTTTCCTCCTTAGTATTTTTAGTTTATTGTATGCATACCTAGGCCTACAGCTGGACAACTCCGGCTCCTACACATGTGTTCCCTTTCCTCTCCATGCCACGAGTGTCTGTATGTGTTTATCCCTCTCTCCCTCTCGCGCACTGCTCAATTATCACCCGATGACACAATTTGGTTTGACACGGAAGGTAAGTATATCTTACCTATTTTAGCTCTATTCCGATTCATTGGTATGCCTGGTGTAATATGTCGCCATACAACACTGCTTATAAAGCGAACTCTATGTCCTAGACGCCCCCATTACCTTCCCAACCACTTAGCGACCTTAATTGTGCGTTATATGTTCGTTTGCATTACAATTCCTTTTCCCCGTGCCCCTGCGAACATGCCCCGTGCCGTTCATTGTCTTCTATATGCTTTTCCTTATACTATGTACGCTATTATATTGGCCATATCATTTGTTTTTATTAATTGTATCAAATATCTTGTAGTACATAAAATCGAAAGACATACGTATCTCGCTATATTCGCAAACACTTGCGATCATTTCCATATATGTTTGATGATAGCGAGGAAAGAAAGGGAGATGTCCAACAAGGGTTGTTTCTTGTAAAACGTATATTACGTCTAAACCCTCCTGTGTTTATTATTAAAACAGTTATCACTTGTCATTTATATCAGCCTTTGAAGTTGTCCCTTGTCTAGCGGTTGTCTGTTATTGTGTACTATTTCTTTTTGTGTGATACTTGTGCAACCTCTTTTTAATGAACGTATTCCCGTCTTTCCCTGCCGCTTTCATTGGCAATGTTCGTTCTACTTCCAGACATGGTACTCCGACCTTTATTGCACTTACACATACATTAGCACGAACTATTTTGCTCACGAAATGGATTTTTAAGCACAAACAATACTTTCTTCCCCAACGACAAATGCTCTACAAAGTCGAAACTATTAAAGGCGTGGGTGCTCTTGCTTATCTCCTTGACGCAGGCCCGACCAGGGTAGAGACTACTGACTGGATCTTGTGTCCCATCCCAACATTCGCCTTGCCTACCTGCGGACCGAACACTGGAACTCCCCCTGTACAGATGTGTGATGCTGGAGTCGATCCCCGGATTTTTCGACTGTGCTTCTTTCGTGCGTACTTTATGTAAACAACTCCATTCAACTTTTATAAGTGCTATTGTCGTGTGCGTTCCTTTTCCGGAAATATAATTCAAAATGTGGCTCTTCTCGGTCACGTTGCAAACCGAAGCATGCTATGTTGTGTCCCACATTCTACGCAGTTTACTTTTGTGCAACGTGTAATACATACAATGAATATGTTGCATCACATATAATATATGCAATCGGACTTTTCCATTTTCAGTGTCACCTTACTTCTTAGTGTCTCTTTCTGTGATCTGCCTTAGTTTCGTTCAATCCAAACCATCAACTATAAAAGAAACCAAGAAAGTTTTGTCCCTTTTCGTGGAGGAATGTGTTCAATTGGCCCTCACACCGTGAGTTGAATGTGAATGGAGATCAGGCGAAGGTCAGTTGTTGGTGTAGGTATAGCCAACATACTACTTGGTTGTGGCAGATCAATTACACCGTGAACTTGCGGAAGGACAGAGTGAACATGGGACCTCTACAGAGCGTCATAAGGGCGTGTATGCTTTACGAGTTCAAACTGGGGTCAAACGCAGCTTCAGCGGGGCGGAAGATATGCTAGGCCTTTGGTGAGGGCGACGTGACTACGCGGACAGTGCAGCGGTGGTTTACCGAGTTTAAGGACGGTGACGACACACTCAAAGACGCACCACGTGCAGGAAGCCAGGTACCAAATGAAGATCTTCAGGCAGCAATTGAGGCGAACAGTGGCCAGACATGTGAGGAACTGGGACTACAATTCAGTTAGAGTGGAGAAACCATTCGGCAGCACCTCCATCAACTTGGGAAACACTACAAGTTGGGTCGATGGGTCCCACATGATTTGACTCCGGGCCAGAAGGCAACGCGAGCAGATACCTATGTTTCTTTGCTGTCTCGTCTGAGGAAGGAGCCATATAAGGTGGGTGTAAGTGTTATGAACAAAGAAATCCGCTATATGGGATCAGTATCCACTATCCAGGGAGGGGACCTGGTAGTGTGTCACGTGATCATTTCCCCTCTAGCCAGGTTGAACAATATGGCGTCAGTTGCTTTTTTTGTTTTCGTGTGACCTCTTAATTATTGTCTTTCACTGGTAAGTCCCCTTAGTTTTATTGATGTTTCTCAAAGACTTTTTTTTCATGAAAACCATTGCACTGTATTGTTTTTCATGCTCTTTCGATTGGTGCTATCGTTGGTGGCGTATTTTTTCAAGTTATTCATAATCAAACGATATTCGTGAAAATTGACTTGCTCCTGATATGGGCACCCAGGCCATTGCCATTGATTCGTCATCGTCATCTGATCTAGATGATCCTCATCAGGTTGATACTCTGTGCATAGATACAGTTGAACCTCCACCAGGCACTGAATCATCTAGTAGGAATCCATCTTCCTGCTTTAGTAGAACTGCATTATGAAACTAAAAAATCAAAATTGTATAAAATGGAACAAGGGCGGCCATATCATATACAGATGCTCCTGATATGGCCAATAGGTAGACTTGGAATTTAGTTTTTTTTACCAGAAAAACTATTTTAACGGGGCATGAAATTTTTTCTATGAAAGTCCATTAACCAATGAGAACTGAAAAAAATGTTTTGATTTCCTTCAAAATGGCGGCTAAAAAAATTCTCAAACCTTAACATGGCCATATCAGGGATACCCACCTTATATGAGACAAATATAATATCTTCTTTAGTTTGCACGAATCCAAGACTGTTTCTGTTTGAGACCCAACAGTGCTCTCTCTGTTGTGATCAATAGTGCATTTAAAACGAATTTGTAGTGTTTCAGATGGGTACATTACTTCTGTGATCACAATTACATAAAGCAGTAACTTGATCGTAATATGGGAAGTTGATGTGATTTTCTGGATGGTCATTATATCAAATGAAGGTATGGGGGTTTCTGCGATAACCTTGAGCATACATTTAGTTTTTGTTCCTACTATCATCTGTTGTAGCTTGGAAGCTGAGCTCGCACCTACTTGTTTGTGATCTATTGCGTACTATATAATGAAGACAGCAGATAATAATTATTAGGAGTCTCTTGTCTAATGCCTTGTTTAGATTACTAACACTTTACGATGGTAAAACTTATGGGTAAGATTAACTTGCGTTCAAACTACCGAACTTAATTTGGTTATCGTGCTTGTACTATCATTGTCTGTAAAGAAACAGGTTGAGGTTTCCGTGGTTGAGAAAAGAATCTGCTTGTTACACGGGAGAGGACTGAATTATATAAAATGAACACAAACGAATTGATTGATGCATCACATTTTCTAGATTAGTTCTGCCATAATTCTTTTATATTTTAAAAGTAGTACGCACCACTATTTTACCATATATTTAGATAAAGAAAGAAATAAAGTTACGAAGTGATTCGTGCCTAATAACTTACTTGCGTTTAGACAGTCGTTTCTTACTAACGTTACAAGATAACTGTCGTAAGTTGACTAGTTAAATTTGAAACCTGCGTTAACGGAAACTGCCGTTTATATTGTAAAAGGAACTCCGGTTAACGTTAACCATGGTAAAATATTAGTAATGTAAACAAGCCATGAGAGGCGATAGAAAACATCCATAGTATTATAAAGGGAGACAAGCCTACCTAATACAAATAGGTAAAAGTGAAATTCCAAACTTATTTCAAATCAAGATGTCTGTTTTCTATTAATAAATAAAACTAAAATTAATAATTCGGGTGGAAATATACCATTCGATAAATTCTATATTGTATTATTCGAATATGTTGTTGCACTAGGAGATGCCATCAGTAGTTAAAGAGCCCCAAAACCAGGTGAAGCATTGCAAATTGCTTACCTTTTCAGGATACTCCTTCACAAGCATGATTTACCTTTTCGAATGTAAGCTATATACTAATACACATCTCTTGTTTTGCTATATGATAGGGTATACTGGACAATTATTTAATATTTTATAATAAAACACAAATTTTTGCTATAACAATGATATAACTACATCCTATATGTAATGCATAGACCAGAAAACACTATAACTTACTGCAAGTCTTAATTACATACTTTTAATCACTGTTCCTTCAGCCATATTGCCTGTGTTCAATGAATAAAACAGCGCTAACAGCTGATAACAGGTTACGATCCAGTTATTATTGTAAATTGCTATACAGTTGTGTCAATTTATTAATGCAATATCTGTCAGTAAGCAGCTTTGTACACTAATGAGAGTAATGCATTACCGTATTTATTCCTAAATAACAAGGCATTACGTTAAATTAGACCAGGAACATTGTTTGTAAATAAAAAATATGTATTGCAGTATGTATATACGGGAAATTTAAGTTTTAATGCTTATATTCAGTAAATATACTGATTTTTGGTGATAACGTGGATATCGAACACCTGTCCTTCTTACTGTGTGATGCTATGCACACAAGTTTGCTCAGGATTATTCTTAACATACAGAAGTCACACAACAATCACAACAACAAATTAATCTGTTGTCATCCTTAATCATTTCACAAACATACACACAGACAAACAAAAGCATATACAAAGAAAAAGAAAAGAAAAGAACACGGAAACAAGAAACGATAGTTTAATATAAAATCAGTTTGCAATTATTTTGCATTTCAACGCTTGCTTTTTTTATTATTTATTTTTTGTAGTTCTTTTTTTTCATCTGATGTCAGGTAGTAAATATCAAAGGTTAGTGTAACGAGACTCCAGCAGCGTCTGTAATGAGAAACATGACAGAATATGCATATTAATAACCAAGCACACACGCATACGCGTGTAGAGGGAACATAAGATAAATAATGACTTTCTTAAGGTTCTGAGTAACCAAACATAAATTACGAATACGTTTTCCATCCATTTCATTAGTTTTTGTCTTTTCAACAGAGACGAATCAAGAATAGACAATGATGAGATGATCGGATGATGAATATTACTCCTATAATAGTAAAAAATGAAGTACAGAGTTTTTTCAAATATTGATTACTACGAAAGTAAGAACATTTTTACTTTATAGAAATGATACAAGACTGTGAATGTCTTCCACAGAATCACTAGCAGCAACATCTTTGCTTGTAATATAGGTTAGTCATAATCAGGAATAACGTCAATTGTTCCCAAGTATTGCAATTAAGTGAATAAATATTGTATTTGTCAAGTTGTATGTGTTATTGTACTTGAAAGAACTCATTGAAATGCAAGTAATGACGTCAAGTACTACATGAAGTGAATCTTGATTCAACTCTTGCGGAATTTGATTTTACGAGACACTTGTCATGAGACTGATAGGGACAAATTGTATTCTTTATTGTGATTGGTCAATAAAGTACATAAAGACGTTGAACGAGGATTCTTGGATGTAGTATTCCAATGGCGGTCTTGTGCGAATGTTCGACTCTTGAAGTCAAGTCTGCTTGCATAATGTATAGTATTCAAAAATGGAAAGCAAATGTTCCACTACTTTGTCTTGCTTGCTTTGACCACATTCACATTGACTCTGGAACTCACGACTGCATTCACATGTCCTTGGAACAGGACGTAGTGGAAACCTTAGCATATGCGCCTATATGCAATGAAATCTACGAGAAATTTATAGAGACGCACCCAGACAACGGACATATACTCCAGAACTTTCTGAAAACATATAAAGATGCCATTTTTTGGACAAAAGATTCCTTACACGGTTCATTTGGATGTTGTTTGTGAGGAGTGGAAATAAAAAGCATCAGTTTGATTGAACAAGAAATTATTTATTGTGCATAATCAAGAATATATATACAGAGTAGAACATTCCAACGGATACACGAAAGTATTGTTATTACATATAGGGGATTGATCAATATTGTTTTTGTGAGTACTAAACACAACTGATACAAAATAATTAACGTCATACAAAATATTGTAATTACATACAACTAAAACAAATTATTCAACAAGTCATAAAATAATGAAACATTTTTTTTGCAAGACAAAGTTCGATCGTACAAAATATTTGTTTCGTACATAGCAACAAAAACAAAAGTGAAGTCATATAAAATATTGCAGTCTGCTGATACATAGAAGTCAATTCGTATAAAATATTTTTCGTCATTGTCTAACTTTTATGATACAAGTCATTCGTTTTAGATAACATAATTGTAAAAAATTTTGTTGTGAACTTTTTGGTGGAAAAAATGAAGGAGTATAAAATAAGTTTATTTGTTTACTACATTGCAACAAAAACAAATGTGAAATGATGTAAAATATTGCAGTCAGTTGATACATAAAAATCAACTTGTGTAAAATATTGTGTGTATGTCCTTGTCTAACTTTTAGGATAAAAGCACAGATAAACTATACCAGATCTTTACCCTAAGCCTTAAAAGACCTGCACTGTATTTTCGGTCTGCACTGCACTGTAAAATATTGCAGTCAGTTGATACATAAAATCAACTTGTATGAAATATTGTGTGTATAATCTGCTTGTCTAACTTTCAGGACAAAAGTTTTAAAGGAACCGTCGAACCTTCTTATGAATGTTTTGGTGGAAAACAATGAAGGCGTACAAAATAATTTTATTCGTGGTACTAACACTACAAGATAAATGTTTTACTTGTGCAGGAAACAGTGAAGACAACTACAAGTCAGAAAATATTTTTTCTTTTTATAATAAATTAGTTCTGTGATGTATATTATTCTAATGTTAGGACTTGCAGTAATCATATTTACTAAGAAAGTATTAAACCGTTTTGAAAAATCAAATTTGATAGGTGACGTGCACAATAAAGTGTTCATCAAGTTTTGTTTTTTTGATTGCAGACATGGATGATAATAAAACATCAACTCAAAGAAAGAATATTTTGATTTACATTTCTTTGTAGACAATGTGGCCATCTAACTTACAGGATACTTGTCATTGTCACATAGTATTATACAACGTACTGTTGAAAATTTAGAAGAGATTCCAAGTTTTCCTTTAACGAAAACCATAAGGTGATGTCCCGTAATCTACATGCTAGAAGGATTTAATCGACGACGCTTCGTCTGTTGCACAACAGCATGTCGTTTAGTTTGCGGTTTACATACAATACAAAAATCAGGTTTTCGTAAAATATGAGTTGGAGTAAAAATTACTTGACTGTCACATTTTTCTGTAACTAAATTATACATATGCTCAAAGTTTGTTTACGTGCTCGTTGAGAAATAGTAATTCCACGAATTTTAATTACTTTTTCATTAATTTTTCCTGTAGTTGTCTCCGCCTCACGGTACGCATAATGTTTAGGACCAAGAGAAACCAAAATTTGTATTTCCCAGTTTTGTTTGATTTCATTTTTTAACTGTCCTAAATAATCATCAATAGGAAGAAAAAAGTTTAATCTCGACGTCTAATATAGATAATACTATCAGTATCACAGTAAAGCAGTCTGTCAATACTAACTGCATCTAATGTTTCGTATAATTTAAGTCTGGCCCAAGAAGAAATGAAAGCAGCAACTGCTACATTTGTGAATTTGATTGGTGTGTTCTGATTTTCCTAATCGCGATATTAAACAACAAGCTTATCAGCCACAAGGACATCATTTTGCATTTCCAAGTGAGATGAATAAGCAATCTCATTAAATTTCAAAGTATTATTGACAACTTTTGTCTTCGGCAAGTCAGTTTTTTGTCCCCACTTCCCAAATAAAGAGTTTAGAATGATTTTGGAAATGTATCGTAAGCCTTCATTTCTCTTAATATTATCATAGTCTAGTTCGATTCCTAACGTTGCGTCATATCGGCTGTTTAAGCTACGCCCTTCATTATCTATTACTCGATCTCTACATTAGGTTATACAACTGTGGTCATGATAGTAACAACCGTAAAATTCGTAAGCTGTACGAGTATTTTTATCATATCCATCAACTCTGAAATTTCTGAATTGTGCCTCTTTACCATTTTCACATGTTTGTAACTTAATGTTCTGTTTGAATTCTATATATCGTAGCCATTGCTTAGCTACTTTACTTTGATTCGTACCTTATTAGGAACTTAACGGAGGGATAATTGGAATTGTATTTTGTTTAAGATAGCATGACCGAAAAATTTCCATCGCGCACGCAGCAATTATGGGAGTATGCAAAAGACATTGAAACCCGTTTGTCTTAGCTTCAATCAAATTAGAAGATCGAATGAGACAGAGTTAAAATGCGTACATCGGTTTGGAAAAAGGCTAATAATTCTTGCTGGAAATGAAATGTGGTTTTACGTTTGACATATTCTACATACCACGTAGCAATTCCTTCTGCTTCTTTTGGTGATTTGCTTTAAATATCGTAAAATTGAAGTTTTGGATAGAAACCTACATAGTTTTGGCATTGTGGTAAGTTAAACAAATGTGGAAAATCACTTTTCTTAAGAGATTCATCTAAGCCAAGAGTTGCAGGTAAATCAGCTAATCGAACACCCGTAAACAATATGTATTTCTGAATATGATATTATTTACCGTTAGTTGCATAAGTTTATTTCTACGACGAATACTAGGTACTAATTTTTGACGTTATAATAATTCGCGTGCAACAAACAAATTATCACACCCGTGAGCATTATGTGCAAGAGCAACAACTTGAGTAAATTTGGGACGTTGTTCGAGTACGTGATTAATGAATGGTTCCATGGTATAAAATACAAAATCCCTATTTTCATTAAAATCACCACAAACACTACATTTGTAACTTTCGTCATTAAGATCTTTGCACTGAAAGCAACGATGAGTGATACAAATTAAGTTAGGATCATACTCTTGTTCACCTTTTACATTTGCACCTAAACGCAGTCCCCAGATCAAACACAATATAAAGGAGATCCTCAACCCGTTTAGGATTACCTGGTTTTACAAAACACATTTGTATTCTGCACACAGTTTACAAAAATGTTCACCACAAATATGTTTCAACGTTCTGCTACCAAGATCGATTTTAACACCACACTGAGAGCAAAGTTGCACATGGTCACATATCGATTTACTTTTTGCTTTTGTCAAATGCTTATTGAAATATGTCTCATTGACAGAATAACGATTACACTTATCACAGTAAACTGTCGTTGCATTAGCACTTTTTTAATCAAAATGATACTGTTCATATTGCATACATATATATATTTACATTTGTGATATTGACGTTCCATATATGGAGCAAGACAATGATCGCAATACTCTTTACTTCTAAAAATGACGTAATTGTCTTAATGATATCTTAATGATTGTCTTCATACCTTAAAAAGATTTTTTCTTAGCTGCTGGTCCGGCATAGATTGTTTCATACCCGCGAGTGTTGGAGACACGGCTATAAACAATAATTTGGTACTTATTCCCCCAATACTTTTGAAAATTGTCGACATCGTCTATACTACCACCATTTATACTACGTACATTTACATTTGCATTAAAGCATAATTCTGCTGTGCTGGATCTCCACTCTTCCGGATGGGTTTTCATATATGCAGCTCTATCAAATGCTTTATCGGCTCGTAGTTGTCCTAATACTAATGCTCGTGGAAGATAGTCAGCAACATTGTCAACAGGTATAATAATATCCTTTTGCACATAATCTGCAAATGGTAAATACTTGGCGTTACGATCCCCCCCCTTGTTCTCGATACGGATCAGTAATATCAAGCGTAAATGTAACATTGTCACCCAATAAAAAATTCTCATTGGAGTTTAGTACATTTTCGATTTTTCGTAACATAGTGTCTACAGTAATATGCGCACGAAATTTAAACGGAATGTATATTCGCTTTCCCACTGTACACTGTGAGCTTTGAATGGTAAAACCCACTTTGCATGCAGTGGCTTCATCGCGAAGTAAATGTTCCATGGCAAACTGAAGAAACTAAATACGTACTGTTCCGGATCACGAATTGAAGTAACAAATGACTTGATGGTAATTTCTCGTCCATGTACGGAGTAATTAGGAAACTTTTTACTAGTTCACTTCAACTTTAAAGTCATGCGTTTTCCCGGCACCATATATCACAGGTGTTTGGTTCTTCATCCACTGTTGCACACGAATATCGGCACGATGATCATTGAACCATTGTTCCACATCAATTTCCTTGGCAACGTCATCATCACTGTCAAACTCAACGTCTATTACACTAGACTCATCAAAACTATTAGTTACGTAATCACCGTCCATCATATCCACTACAAAGAATTCCACAGCATCATCAGGTATAAGTTTACTAGGTTCATACTCGAAAAGTTGAACGTAATAATCTCAAGCCATCCGTTTACTTTCTGTAGTTGTAAAAAATCCATAGGACCCCAGAGCGATAATATCTTGTGCACTTACACACGTCTCTAATACGAGTTCCTCATCGTTCCAGTAGTAATATAGCAAATGATGAAATAACAGTTCAGGATCAGTTTCTTCTGGTTGAAATCCCATTAATTTATAGTAACAAAAATGGGTCCAGCATTCAAGACCGGTTTGAGGATCTTCGTACCCTTGAATGTCTAGACGAATAAGGAAAAAATTAATTGGCTTCCCCATGATAAAACACTAACAAACAAAATTTTTACACGAGTGAAAAGAGATCTTGGAATGACAATAGCTCAGCACAAACATGACAAATTGTACATTTAATACTGGTTATATTACGATCTTCATGTAAGAGAGCTGTGACGTCATAAAAGAAGGCGTAACCTGCGCATAATAGATGCGCAATGTTTGCATTTACTGAAGTTACTGTATGATATGCTTTTTCTTGTACGCTTGTAGCTTTTCAGTTTCATATGTATTTAAATTTTGTCTTAACAAAGGTTACGGGACCTCTTAAATTTACTCTGTACCGGAAAGTGCCATCGTTTCCAAATTATTTCTACACTCTTTATTTGGGAAGTGGGGACAAAAAACTGACTTGCCGAAGACAAAAGTTGTAAATAATACTTTGGAATTTAATGAGATTGCCTATTCATCTCACTTGGAAATGCAAAATGTTGTCCTTGTGGCTGATAAGTTCGTTGTTTCATATCGTGATTTGTAAAACCAGAACACACCAATCAAATTCACAAATGTAGCAGTTGCTGCTTTTATTTCTTCTTGGGCCAGACTTAAATTATACGAAACATTAGATGCAGTTAGTATTGACAGACTGCTTTACTGTGATACTGATAGTATTATCTATATTAGACGTAGAGATTAAACTTTTTTCTTCCTATTAATGATTATTTAAGATAGTTAAAAAATAAAATCAAACAAAACTGGGAAATACAAACTTTGATTTCTCTTGGTCCTAAACATTATGCGTACCGTGAGGCGGAGACAACTACAGGAAAAATTAATGAAAAAGTAATTAAAATTCGTGGAATTACTATTTCTCAACGAGCACGTAAACGAATAAACTTTGAGCATATGTATAATTTAGTTACAAAAAAATATGACAGTCAAGTAATTTTTACTCCAACTCATATTTTACGAAAACCTGATTTTTGTATCGTATGTAAACCGCAAACTAAACGACATGCTGTTGTGCAACAGACGAAGCGTCGTCGATTAAATCCTTCTAGCATGTAGACTACGGGATGTCACCTTATGGTTTTCGTTAAAGGAAAAATTGGAATCTCTTCTAAATTTTCAACAGTACGTTGTATAATACTATGTTACAATGACAAGTATCCTGTAAGTTAGATGGCCACATTGTCTACAAAGAAATGTAAATCAAAATATTCTTTCTTTGAGTTGATGTTTTATTATCATCCATGTCTGCAATCAAAAAAACAAAACTTGATGAACACTTTATTGTGCACGTCACCTATCAAATTTGATTTTTCAAAACGGTTTAATACTTTCTTAGTAAATATGATTACTGCAAGTCCTAACATTAGAATAATATACATCACAGAACTAATTTATTATTAAAAGAAAAAATATTTTCTATGACTTGTAGTTGTCTTCACTGTTTCCTGCACAAGTAAAACTTTTATCTTGTAGTGTTAGTACCACGAATAAAATTATTTTGTACGCCTTCATTGTTTTCCACCAAAACATTAATAAGAAAGTTCGACGGTTCCTTTAAAACTTTTATCACAATTAAACTATACCAGATCTTTACCCTAAGCCTTAAAAGACCTGCACTGTATTTTCGGTCTTTCAAGAAGTTTAGTCTCTCACCAGCAGATGGCGCTGAGTGCCCTTTTCTAGGTTTTACCTCTACGCTGTCTGGTGGCAAGAGGACAAACCATGTCAAAATTCCCGCCGCTTCCCTTCTGTCTGCTTATTGGCTGGCCGACTCACATGGCACATGGCCTTCGTCTGTCTTGATAATAAAGAAGTCTTTCCCTCCTCCCGCCTACAAACACGCTTTGCGGTGGATAAGAAGGCAGGGGGAAGTTATTGCGTTGTGTGAGGGACATCTGCGATCATTTCCAAATCTATAAAAAGAAATGGAATCACTGTGATGGAACCTCATTACAGACTTCATCCCTACCCCGTAGAAGTATAGCAGAAAAACAGGTTTTTGGCTATGAGAGACGGGTGCTGATGGATTGGCATATGACAAAACTGGTTTAGAGACTATTTTTTTCGGCACATACAAATACACCAATCATTTGTAAAGGGTACACAGGTCTATCCTCTAACTTTGTCTTTAACCTAGTGTGAAAAACTAAAATAAAAAGTGTAAATTTTTAAAGGATCTATATAAAGGAGGAGAACATGATCAATATAATTGACCTTGAAGTTAATATATGTTACTTTTCTGTACATGCTTAACAGTAAACGGTATTACAGAAATATTTATTTTAGGAATAATTATTACATACCTTATATTTTCGGGGAATAGAAATGACAGACCATCAATGTAATTTTTCCAAAGGAGAAATAGATAGTGTTGTGGAATTGCATTGATGTAGTTTTGCACCACAACATTTAAATTGTTAGAAGAAGGTTCTTTTTTTCGCGGTGGGGGACAAGTAAATTGGTGACCTGCGTCATTTTATTTTTCAGTGAAAACAAATAATTTTTGGATTATATCCATTTTAGCTTGCGGACCGATTAACAGTAAAGTATTTTCATAGAGTAACTTCTAAGTTAATTAAATTAACACAACGTGGTCTTACGAATGCGATTGATTGAAGTGGTTATTGTTGAAGACATCCAAGTAAGTAATTGGTGACGCAGCTTAGACCTATTGCGCACTAGCATTTTCCTTTTCGACTTTTTAATTGCGAACAAGAAATACATACTTCTATATGACAGGGCGAGCAGTGGTAATTTTAAAATCACCGTGATAAAATAATTGAAACATGGTCTATTTCGGGCGCGATGAAACTATTGTTTGCAGATGTCCTAATGTATTAATGTTACAGCCAATCTTTCTTGTGGTTGGTTCTATACAGCCAGTCAAAAAGTATAGAGTTTTGGTGCGTTATGCTATGACCAAGAGCGAATAGCAAGTTATAAAATCTTTCCAACCATGTTTATCCAGATATAATAGAACCTCTTTTTACCTTCTCTGAAAGATGCAAAGACTCAATCCCCGTGGTCCAGGTGGTAACGGCGCGGACTTCAGATTGGTAAAGGGGAGGCACGCGGTTTCGAACTCCACGCCGACCATCCTGGGAGGTTTTCCAGGGTTTCCTTGTTTTCACCAGGCGAATGCTGGGGATCGTACCTTAAGTAAGATCCTGGACGATATCTTCCTCATCCTGGCCAGAGGTAAAGATACTAATAGATTATTTTTAAAATTAAAAGATGCAGCGAGTTTATAAAATTGTTCATTTAAAGTCTCTAGTTTGCAGTTGAATGAATCCTATGGCTTTTCTTTTCGTGTTTACTTCATCTTAAAAGAACAGCAGCCGACCGCGATAGTCGAGCTGTCTCAGGCTTAAGGTCAGCGTCTGGAGCCTGGATGGATGTTTTTGGATTTTATTGACATCTAGTGGAATCAAGAAGGGGAAGTCATTAGTTACTAAAATGGCCCGAACTATGAAGTTTATAAAGCTCTTCACAAAACCAGAAATAACTTGCAGCCGTTTATTTGAAATCCATTTCGATGCTGAGCAACTTAAGTCTCCCAGTGCGGGAACCTAACAATTTTAGTGCTTTTTTATTCGGGTATTTTTTTCTCTTTCTCGGTTTTTTGATTAACTTTACTCTTACTGCACTATGTGTCACTGTCTAAATTTGAAATTTTGCTGTAGGGGTCTACCATTAACTTGGCTGTCCCAAAATATACGAACTATTAACTTTAAACTCGCGGCGCTGAAAAACGCGAAACTTGGATGAAAAACAGTGCAAAATGAGTGCAGATCGATACACTATATGTTTTCGAAAAAATTTAATTCAGGGGGCTCTCTACCATTAACCTCGTCCCCTAAAATAAAAAAGCTTATAACTTTTTAACCATTGCGGTGCAAAACGGTGCGAAACGAGCACAGACCGGTACACTATCTTTTCCGTAAAAAAATTACTGAGGGGGGATACCACTAACTTGGGCCCCCACTAATTAAAGAGCTTATAACTTTTTAACTGTTGTGGTGCAAAACGCGAAACTTGGGTCCAAAACGATAGGCTACTTATTTCTCAAGTTTGGTGTGGTGGGGGGGCCAAGTTAATGGACCCGAAGCAATCGCCCGTATACACAATGCATATAAGGTAAGAAATTTTATTATTTGACAGTATTTAACATCCATATCTCTAGCCAAAATCCTTTCATATTTTTGAAAAAAAGAAAAATCTTCCAGGAACACTATCGTGAAATGGAATTAGAAAGATAGCGGCCAAGACTTCTTACATACATTCCCGATATTGCCCTATTTACACTAGAAAGTTGTTAATAAATCTGTCGTGCAGGATCGCCGGTTAGGGCAAGAGTATGTTCAAGTATTACGTGAGCATATTTGTCGTTTTCAAAAGAAGAAAAAGGTAAGCAGATACCAGCCCGCGCCTCCACCCCTTGTGCTTACGTAAGACTTTTTAAATTTCTTGTCGTTTCCCGTGGCCCAGAAAACTGTTTAAATCTTGGAATCAAAACGAATATGTATCTGATTGAATCTTACGTAAGCATTGATTTAATATCCCTCTCCCATTGTAAGCAAAAATAAGCGAAGTTTGAACACCTTCCTCCTGGAAATGCTTACGTAATACCTGATTAACCCTCAAGCACTAGTCAATTTTGGTCTATTTTCGTGCAGTAATCTAGCAGTTACACTGTCTTGTTCACTAACATCCTACCGTTTGGTGCACCTTCATTATACAGTATTTATCTCTTTTACTCTAATAAACAGTTACTCAGTGGGAATAACAACTGTCCACAGCAATAAAGCAGCTATAACTAATCACCCTGTCGCACTTTTTATTGATAAAACATGCCATGGTTGTAGATCATACTTGGCAATGGTTTAGTTCTAGATGCATTTCTGCTTCGATGAGTGTCAATCCGTAATATTTCCTTACCGAATGTTTGGGCCTGTCTGTAGGACATTTTAACGAAGGGTAAGTTCAAAAATCGTACTAGGAGACGGATTTTCCTACGCCCCCAATACTCCCTCGAACTTCGATGGACACCCCACCAAAGAAATTCGCTCCATACACCCCTAATTTGAAACTGCAATCATTAGTGAACTCAGAAATATTTTTATCAACTTCCTTGCTTTTTCGAAAGACTACAGATTCGTAGCAACTATAGGTTTCAGAAAGGACCTGTTTTGTTCATTACTACTTTCTTTTCATTGAAGATTTGACATCTGCCACACCCACCATCTGGATTTTTCTTCGTTCAGTTTATCCCTGAAGGGTCAGCTAAAGATACAAAAAACGTGCGTCTTCCTGATTCCTGGAAATAAACAGAAGGTAATCACTGGAATGTTGAAAAAGACAACCTTTAAGCCCCCTCCCCCTTGGTTGCGGTTCCCCCTTTTCAACGAGGGAGGAAATAGAAACTATTCCGGTACACATTTTAACTCTGCTCAGAGAGTGAATAGTGAGGGCCTACTCCAAGTGTGATTGTTTACGACTGCTTGCCGTAGTTTTAGTGATTATGAAGAGAGCAGGAAATACACTGGAAAAATCACCGCCTGCTCAACAGCAGGCGGTGGGAAAAATACTTTTTCAAGAAGAAAGAAATGTTTATATACCTAACACACATTTCATATATTATGTAAAAATTACATGTATTTTTAAAAGAGAGTACAGGGTAAGTCAAAATGATGGACCCGATTTCATAAATTTATTTTGTGAAATATAATGAACATATCCTAATGTGAGCTACGCGCAAGGAAAGGCAAAAGTTCAAAGTTTAGTTGAGTTTAGTTTATGTTCCGCGTGGTTGCATTGTCTACCGCTACGCGGCGCTGGAAGCAGTTAACGAAAATGGCGCTGACTGGAGAGCAGAAATCGTTGTGTGTGCTGGATTACCATGTAAACAACTCTGTGATGAGTGTTCAACGGCATTTCCGTACCAAGTATGGCAGAGACCCACCTACTGGAAAAACCATTCGTTCGTGGTATGAAAAATTCAGAGATACGGGCTGCATCTGTAAGCGAAAATCGACTGGCTGTCCTTCAGCTGAGGAAGAGACAGTGGAACGTGTTCGCGCCAGTTTTGTGCGGAGTCCACAGAAGTCTACCTACCGGGCAGCGAGGGAACTTGAAATGCCACAGAAAACTGTATGGCGAATTCTCCGGAAACGTTTACAAATGAAATCCTATCGCTTGCAACTGCTACAAGCCTTAAGAGACACTGATTATGCTGCTCGAGCGTCTTTCTGTGCTGATTTTCTCATGTTAATGGAAGAGGATGGGTTCGCCGAAAGGTTACGTTACCGAAAGTGATGAAGCGGTGTTTCACCTTTCTGGGAATGTGAATAGACACAACGTAAGGATCTGGGGAACTGATAATCCCCACGCAGTTGTGGAACACCAACGCGATTCACCCAAGGTGAATGTGTTTTGTGCCATTTCCCCTGAAAAGATTTATGGGCCCTTTTTCTTCCTTGAACCTACTGTGACAGGACATGTTTTTCTTGATATGCTGCAACAATGGCTCCTTCCACAGCTCGAAGAGGATAGTGCAGATTTCATTCTTCAATTGGATGGTGCCCCTCCGCATTACCATGGCAGCGTTCGAGATCATCTCAATGAGGCATTGCCACAGCGCTGGATAGGCCGTGCATCTCAGGAAGATCGAGTTCTCATTCGTTAGCCACCTCGTTCCCCCGATCTGACCCCGTGTGATTTCTTTTTGTGGAGTTTCATAAAGGATCGTGTTTACGTACCACCACTTCCAACAACATTGGGTGACCTTCGCGCCCGCATCACAGCAGCCATTGCAGAGATTGACCGTGACACACTACACAAGGTTTGGCAGGAGATAGACTATCGGCTTGATGTGTGTCGTGTTACGCGAGGTGTTCACATAGAGCACTTGTGATGTGACTGAAAAAAACTTTGAGAGTTACCCTTCTTACCACATGTATTACATTCAGATATGTTCATTATATTTCACAAAATAAATTTATGAAATCGGGTACATCATTTTGACTTACCCTGTATATGAAATTTAGTTTTCTTTTAGATTTCAAACTGTCAATTCAAGCACATTATTTTGATTTTATCAAGTGGAAAATGGAAAAAATAGGCAAACATTGTAAAAAAAAACACATCTCAGTTAGGATAGTCGCCGTTGAGTTTGAACCCACGTTCTTCTGCATTGCAAATCCGAAGTTCCGTAATCGAGCAATTGGACCAGGGGATGAGTGATATCAAAGATAAAATCAAACTCGGTAATATCCAAATACAGTCTGTCAATATGAAATCATTAGCTTGATATTCGAGAGGTCCGGTGTTTATATCTTGGACACGGGACTATCTTCCTAATTCAAGTTTTCCTTGGTTAACGAAGCAAATGCTGAGATGGTATCTAAAATGAAACGCAGGGTTACATACTTTCCCCTGTTATCTGGAATTCAACGAAATTCAAGTGACCATTTACAAAGTAGTTGAACATCAAAAAGAATAATTATGTACCATCATAGGACGTTGATATTCAACAGTACAGTTTAATTCCTAAGGGTTGTTACATTTTGGGGAGAGTAACGGGCTGAAGTCTCGGTTGCTAATGTAACTCGTTACAATAAAAAAATATAGATGAATGTATTACTGAAGAATGGGGAAGTTAGCTGCCAGGGATGGTTTATGGTTATGCAATGATTGCAAGGGTTTGGGAAGAAGCGATGTGGTCCTAATTTTGTTGGAAGAAATCTGTTACGGTCACGATGCCTTACTAAAGACTTGAATCTCCCGAATCGCTCTATAAATGCAGGGTTACCAGATTTTATTATTCCAGAGGAGAACAATTTCAACAACCGTGAATTCCTTGTTTCTTATTAGGATTTGAAATTGAAACAGTTCGAACAGAAGAAATCTTTGCTTTCAATTTTTAATTTTGTATGGGTGTTTTAAATGGAGATTTAAATTTTAATTGTACCACTTTGTGACGCAATAAAAGGTAACTAAAATGGCAATTGATTAACAACAGATTATCGATTTGCTTGCTATTTTGGTAACAAACTGTTTATTAAAATTGTCATGTGGTAATGGTTATTAAAATTGTCATGTCATTGTAATCATTGTGACAGTCAACGTGAAGAAAAGGTTGTTAATAACATATAGATACAAAATTCTAGAAAATTTGTAAAAGTCAGGCCCAACTATTAAAAATTAATTGTGGTTTCTGTTGTTCTCATACCTTTGGTTGGAAGAAAAATCTATCACTAAATTTGGACTCGATATAAATTTATAGATATCTGAACCATAGAGATAGTATATAAAACAGCTGAGGTCTTTTAGGTTACAATTAATGACAAAGATTTCTTGTAGCGGCTCAGTCAAAAGTTCATTTCTTACATCAGTCCACTGAGCACCAATTTACTCGTTTATATTTGAGTTGAATCCACGAATAAGAAAATTCCAATTGAAAAAGCAAGTTAAAAAAAAGACTGCATTCACAGCTTTTACTTATTTTTCTCTGCTTTAGTGATCAAATTTAGTGATTTTTCTTTTAAAAATATGAACGTAGAGCAAAACAAGGGCTGAAAAAAAGGGGTACCCGGGTGATATTGTAACCCTATGGATAACTTATGTAGTTTCGTCATTTACGGCTGAAGTAAACCTACATCTCAAGATTTCAAATAGTACTAGGGCTGAAACGGGTCACCGGCTCAATCAGGTGATGCGGTTTGACCGGGTCATCGTGTCCACGCCTGGGATCCTGAGGGCAAAGCAGAAATTTAATTCTTTTTTTATTATACGCGGTTACGTTTGAACAGTGATTTTTAAGGGGTGCACGGGACCGGGGGTGTTACCGAATAGAGTACGAAAAATTTAATGCGGAAAACTTCCTAACAATAACAACACATGGAAGCAGTCTCATATCCAGGAAAAGAACAAAAATATCGCCGGAGGGGTGAAAATCCCGCTCCGCTCGGAAATACTATTTTGAAATAATTTTGTATTTGAAGTATTAACTAGTATAAAATGTTTTAAAACTCTCAAAGTGAAGTTCACGTATATAAGCTCATTTCTCAATGACTCATAAATTACCATATTTATTGGCTCAATTCACAGGAACTACACCCGGTCATCGGATCTGTTAGGTCAAAATTCAATCATCAGGACACCAGATCACACATAAAGTCTGTCCGGGATGTCGACACCGGGTCCCGAGTGAATCGGGTCAAGTTTCGGACCGGGTCACTGGGTCTCCGAGTCACTAGCTATGTCCGGATCACCAAAAGTGACCCGGTTTCAGCTCACCTAAGTTGTTAGTACTGGTAATGCAGACTTAGTATGTACGAGGAAATAAATCAAAACGAAGATTTCTACGACCTGAGGCAAAAATGCCTAAAGGCCATAAATGCAATACGATTTAGTTCAATGATACGAAGATTTCTATACTACAAATTGCAATAGTTGTGGATTTAATTTTGTCTTCAATAATACTGTATGTATTATTTTTTTTAGTGTAAAAATTCATGCATTGTTAAAAAGATATATGCATTTCTTATTTGTGTACCTATGACCAATTCCTATGACGTCCTCTTCTCTCTTTGATTTTTCAATATTTTTGCAGACTTCTAGCTTCGCAGAACCTTTTCTTCAGAAGCTAAGAATAGTAAACTTTTTTTTTCTCTTTTCTTTTTCAACTTCCACTCACTTCCATACTGTAATTACATTACAAAATCAGACAACACAATAATCAACTCCAAGATATATATATATATTCAAAGGAATTTCGCGATGGCCACAGTCATAAATCTAAGATGTTCGATTGTCTGCAGCTTCAGTTCATGTCTCCAAAGTCCTTCTTTAAATACTAGATAGACAATGCACTGGCTTGTGATATTGAATGGCACGGAAAGAATTTGTGACATCTGGACAGAAAGCCAGGCGAGCTCATTTACCCACCCTCTATTTTATGTCTTAAGACAAAATTGACCGCGTGATGAAAAAGAAAACCAAACCAAAATAAAAGATACATTTTTTCCTATAAGTAATGTTGCCATATTTATGGTGTAAATTAGAAACACGGAAATTACTAATGCATAAGAAAATTGAAGTTATGATATATTTTGTATGGGTCTCGGGTGTTTGCTTGCAAAATTAGAAGCCATTACCTTCAGTACTTTCTGATTAATTTTAATAAAAAGTTTACATGCTTTTAGATAGGGGAAACAATTTGCTGTACCAGGGGTGAGAATCCGGCCTTGATCTCGAATTGAACCAAACAGTAGAAAAAATAGTTTGGTAAATATTTGATCGTGATTTGATGTCTGCGTGACACTTTGAAATGTGACAAAGCTTAAGCTCAATGTACTGTGCAGGATTTTAATCTATTAGGTCACAGAACATCTTTAAAATAAAGACCCATTTGCCGCTTTCTTTCCCGATTTGAACTTTTTTTTAAAAAATAAAAAGCCTGCGTACCACCAATTAAAAACATACATCATTAAACTCGAACCATTCCTTCGAGAGCCAGGGAATATCGTATGAAAAAGACAAATCGTAATATTGCCCCTAGTTATGAATGTACCCAGAATGTCGAGCTAGTACCTTAAATTACACCCAAAGCCACTGAGCATCTGTATCTAAATTCCGATATCTGCATCTGGAGAAACCATTACCAAATTAAATGTAAAATTTCTAAGATAACACACCCTAAAAGGCTGAAACTAGAAAAACGAAATTTGATATGACGGTAATTTTCATAGTAAGTTTCGAAAATACAACAAAATATCTCCAAAGACGCCATCTTGAATCCAAAATGGCGGACCTCAACAATCCATTTTCCACATTGAGCTAGGACGTTAATAACAATTCACTCAGCTAAAAAGTGGTGAAATGGAGGATGGATGAATGAAGTTCCTTGGTGAATGGTGACAACATGTGTAAGGGGAACACGAGGTGGCAAGGTTCATGAAGTTCGAGCCTTAGTGCGTTTGCACACTACGCCGGTAATGCCGGTGGCCTCACCGACATTGCCGGTTATAGACTCGGTTTCAATGTAATCAAATGCTAGCTAGTTTTCAGACCTACTGTCCGTAATTGCCGTTGTTGGCACTGATTTTGCCGGTGCAGTTGGAGAAGCCCCCGACGATGCCGGTGTAGCAGGAAAATCTTACCCTACCATATTTCTTACCCCACACGTCAAATTTCACAAGGAAAATATTACCCCACCTAAAAGCATAGCAAAAAAAAAAAAAAAATGTCGGCTTTAATAATTTACAAAGGAACAAGATGTGATTTTTTAATATATAGTTACTATTAGCAATTAACATTATTCAAGGATTCGGGTGACGACAGGGGGGTCAAATTTCCGTAGGAAAATAATATTTTTCTCATTTCTACGCGTATGTATAGTATGTGGTGTACGAACAAAATGTAATTGAACGTGTACAGTACGTTCTGTATAATTTTAACCATTCTTAAGCTTTTATTAATTCTATGTAAACATAGTAAAGTGTACTGTAATGTAATTTACGTTACAGACTCTAGTGCTAGGGTCCTCGGATCAATCCCCGTTCATACCATCTAGGCTTTGTTGTGGTCAAACGCCGTGTGCGTGGGTTTTCTCAGGGTTTTCCCGTTTCTTCCAACTTTCTTCATTCCACCAATTTATTCTATCATCATTCATCCGGCCTAAGACAAAGATACCTAAAGGCCTTAAAATTAAATTCAGAATTCAAGGTAGTAAGCCTGGGTTTGAAAAATACTTTAGTTTACTTTAAAATAAAGTTTTTCTTTTTAGGCGTAGCCCAGTACTAAACTGCAGTGTGCAAAATCACTGTTTCCGGTTTAACCGAATCACCCTTGGTCCCATCAAATTAGGTTACACAAGAATCTAGTACGGATAAAAATTATACTAATTCTCCATAAAATTCTGAACTTTAAGGGCGGGGTCTTATCCCAACACTGAATATATACTTAACTCTATTAGTTTAATAATAATAATTATTATTATTAATTATTAATAATACTAATAATTGGTATTATTATGCTCAATATATTACTCAGGGATTAAAGTGCTTGCAAACAGCAGCTTCACCTATTTTTGTTTATTTACGTAGACCGTAATTTTAACCAGGAAAATAAACGTCGATTCTGGACAACCTGCCCTTGAACCTTCTGGTTGTTTTTATTATACTGTCCCTTCTTTTTAAATCGTGGGAAGCACAAGTTTATGACTTTAATCTCCAACAGAATTTCCAATATTGTTTTTTTTTCCAAGTCCTGAATGTTAGCTGTTCACAGAAGACAACCGTGACAACTTTTTTCATGTTCAAGCAATATTGCGAGTGAGTGTGTTTTTTATACCATCTGAGCTCGAACAATCAAGCAAGTATTATTACTGAAAATTTATCGTTACAAAAACAATCCCAATAATGTTAACTGCTAATAGTAACTATATATCGAAAAATCACATCTTGTTCCTTTGTAAATTATTAAAGCCGACAAGGTTTCTTTTCCTATGCTTTTAGGTGGGGTAATATTTTCCTAGTGAAATTTGACGTGTAGGGTAAGAAACATGGTAGGGTAAGATTTCCCTGGTACACCAGGCGCTAGCGCCGACACCGGATTCATCGTCGGCAATGCTTTCTTATAGCTGGATGCAGACACGACTGGCAATGCCGGGCATCTAATAAATTTCTAGTCTTTTAGTGACAAGGCGCTGTGTACTTTGTTTCATTTCTTTTGTTTGGAATTCTGCTGTTTCATTTTTTCCACTCAGAATAATGTTTTTATATAGTCCCTGTTTTAAAAATAATTATCCTGATTTAGTCCTTTTTAGGTAGATTTCGAAGAAAATATACCTATTGAGATCGGTACGATATTCAGCCGTTTTCTATCCACTGCTGGATGAAGGCCTCCCCCTTTTCTTTCCACATATCTCGGTCTGCTGATATCCTCATCC